>WAAB01015811.1:0-36285 GCA_013389865.1 Piaya cayana
CATTTGTGAGCTGTGGGAGCTGAACTATAAAGCTTGGATTTCTAAATACCATTTTGGCTGATTCTGCCAGTATTTTTGTATCGGCAATTACGCATTTTCATCATAAGCAAGAGCTGATACTGAAGATTGCTGTGCTTAAGCTGTTCGTGTCAGAATACAATTGTGCGGGTTGTGTTTATGCTAGAGAGCTTGAAGCATCAGGGCCGGATGCTTATTTATACCTGAAATAGCTGTAGCTCCATCAATTTAAGCAGACACGTGGGTTTGTAGCAGCCAGCAAACAGGCTCCTGTGTCTCAGAAATCCACCACGAAGACACCGAGGGACACCTGTAAGAGGATGGTGAACGCTGGTCTCGTGGCTGCCGCACATGGAGGCTGGAGGCAATTGTGAGAACGTGGTGAGGGGCTCGCTGGCTTTCTGCTCAGGCTGCTCATGTTGTCTGGGAGTCTAACACAGACCAGATTTTACACCATAGCAATTTATGGGAGTCGTTTGAGGACCCAGCTCTGAGGAACCTCAGCTTTGGGTTGGTGCGAAGGGCTGGGAGGGCATCACACAGCAGTGCACAGCTCCATGATTTCTTCTCACTTTCCACGGGAACTCTTCCTCTGGGTGAAGTTTAGCCTTGCTGAATCCACCAGATACTCTGCCTGCAGGGTCTGGGGTCTTTGCTTGCCCCGTCCAGGCCTTCTGGAGCACTGTGTGGGCAGCAGGAGCTGCCACCCCACAGCAGAGGATGGGCTGCCTGGGCTGGAATAGAGTCATGGACCACGAGCAGTGATTGAATCATAGAATCACAGAACAACCAGGTTGGAAGAGACCCACCGGATCATCGAGTCCAACCATTCCTATCAACCTCTAACCCATGTCCCTCAGCACCTCGTCCATTCGTGCCTTAAACCCCTCCAGGGAAGGTGAATCAACCCCCTCCTTGAGCAGNTCCTTTCAGGTAGTTGTAGAGAGCAATGAGGTCTCCCCTCAGCCTCCTCTTCTCCAGGATAAACACCCCCAGCTCTCTCAGCTGCTCCTCTTGTTCTCCAGCCCCTTCACCAGCTTTGTTGCTCTTCTCTGGACTCGCTGCGGAGCCTCAACATCCTCCTTGTGCTGAGGGGCCCACAACTGAACACGATAAACACACGTTGTGTCCTTGGGACCAGCCTCTCTGCTGGTGTCAATCCGCACCGAGACCAGAGCTAAGCACAGCTGCTCTCTGCCTGCTCTTGGGTGTCTGGCAGCCTTATGCAAATAAACCATTTAAGAAAATGAATTGCTTAGATCAAGCCGTCCCTCTGCAAGCCAGGCAGACGCCTGAAAGATGTCCTGTATTTACAGAAAATGTAGTAATTAGGTTTTCCCCTGGTATCTTTTGTGTTTTTCACATTGTTTGCTGTTATTGCTGCCAGGGTGGTGGTGATGAGAGTGTAGGAACTCCTGCCTGTAATTATACAGCCAATCAAAATTGAAAAAAAAACCCCTTCTGGGTGTTTTCTGCACCTGGGGATTTATTAGGTGTCTGATGTGCTGACAGCACAAGATGTAAAATTGCTGTCAGTGTTCATGTGTCCTTGTGAGATGGACGAAGCAAGTCTCACAGAAGCACTGCAACACAAAGTCTTGGCTGGTTTGCTCCTGCTCATCATGAGTGATTCTATCCATTTGTGAAACAGTTTACATGGTGAACAGGTGAAAGTGATTCTAATTTTACAGTATGGTGTGGTCTCCCAAGTGACAAGTGATGTGATGAGAGAAAATGGCCTCAACTTGTGCCAGGGGAGGTTTTGATGGATATTAGGAAAAATGTCGTCACCGAAGGAGTGCTGAAGCCCTGGCAGAGGCTGCCAGGGCAGTGATGGAGTCTTCATCCCTGCAGGGGTTCAAAAAGCATGTAAATGTGGCACTTGGGGACATTGTTTAGCAGGCATGATGGGGCTGGACTGATGGTTGGACTGGATGGAGACGAGAGGTCTTTTCCAACCTTAATGATTCTGTGATTCTGCAGGGGAGAGCCCCTTTAACATAAAGTGTATTTCAAACCCAGATCTAGAGCTGAGTTTGAAGTAATTGCTGCTGATCATTAACAAAGAGTAACATAATTTGCAGTTCAGAGAGATCTGTAGCCTATTTGTCCCTGTGGGCTAATGTTACCACTGTCACTGCATTCTGTAATCATTTTAAAGAAAAAAAGGTGAAGGAAAAGGAAATGGTTTTGGCTGCACCTCAGCTGAAGGAGCTCTGCGTTTTCTTGGCTACTGTAATGAACCAAACAGGAAAGTTTGCTTGGATAATCAGCAGGAAAACAGCAGAAGACATGACCTTTCTTCTTCTCCTCGGGGCAGAACAGAGGTGTTTCTGGAAGCTGCTTTCTCCAGCCTGTATCTGGTGACACTGATGGGACAGCAGTGTGGGATCTTAGAGCTCTTTGGTTGTGAACAGGTTTGAGTTTTTAGCTGTGGAGATGAGAGACGTGGGAGATGGTGAGAGTGGTAACTCAGCTGATACAGTACGTGATTTTTCAGGTAAAGAATGAAGCTGAGGCTGAAGGTTACGCAGCTCTCGCGAAGGTTACCGAGCGCGCTTGCAGAAGGAGCAATCTGCATCTCATTTTTAATCTTTAGAATTAGTGTCAGCGCAGAGGAGAGCAGGAAGCCTCAGACAACTTTATTGTGGTTATGAATCATGAGCCTGGGCCCGACAGCTGTGATTTGTGGATTCGGGGCGTTTTTGAAGTGCATGACTTTGTGGGTAAAACCTGCTTTTGCAAGGAGAAGGGAGAAAAAAAAAGAGGCAGAGGCGCATTTAGCCAAAGTGGAGTGAGCGAGAGCTGGACCACAGGTTTCCAAAAAGCAGTGGGGTATTTTTCTGTTTTAAATGATGTTTTAGAGTCTTTGAGCAGGAAAAGCAAAGCTTAGATTGGGAAATATTGCTGGCTTGTCCACTCACCCTGTGCGCAGAGCCCTGTGGAGCCTTTGGAGTTGGAGCAGGGGGTGGCGTTTTGCAGAACCTCCCAGCAAGAGAGGACAACGTGGCTCAGCCCTGCAGCCAGGTCAGTGTGTCCTTCTCTGTAATGGTGCAGAACAGGTGCTGCCCTGTCTCTGTTAGGCTGCGTCTGCCTCGGTTGGGAATCAGTATTAGCTTCCTAATCAGCTTTAAATGGCAGCTGGAAGTTGGGGTTCAAGATTAGGTTCAGCAGAAGCATGTGTGGAATCGGAAGATGTGGGAAAACAGGGTGAAAAATCTGAGTTTCGCATTTGCAAGTGTAGATGTAATGAAGATGTAGATGAAATGTAGATGTAACCTTCAGGAGAGGTTAGTCTGGTGTGTTTTTTCATGTCAGCTTTCATGAGAGCAACACATCTCAGGAGGCTTTTAATCCACCTTAGGAGTCTGAAAGTCAGGCTCTTGGGGCAGGGGATAAGCAAAGGTGCTGCTGCTGTGCTGATGAAAGGGCCTGGGCCCTGGGCAGGTCAGGGTGCTCCTGGCCTGGTCTCCAGGCAGATAGAATGAAATTCTTTAACTGTGAAACACATCCGTGTTCCCGAGGAGCAGCCTGTAAAATGTCAGTGCTTGCATTTCCAGAAAGGCTACTTTCTTCAGCTCCGATTGATTTCCTCTGCAAATAAGCTGCCCAGTTTTGTGGGGTTATATAAGTCATACGTGTCTCAGTGTGTATGCCCGTAGACTCTTTGCATGGGAGCTGTTCCATAGAATCACAGAACAACCAGGTTGGAAGACCCACAGGATCATTGAGTCCAACCGTTCCTATCAAACACTAAACCATGTCCCTCAGCACCTCATGCATCTGGACCTTAAACTCCTCCTTCCCCTCCCTGGGCAGCCTGTGACNCTCGCTCCAGAGCCTCAACATCCTTCTTGTGGTGAGGAGCCCACAACTGACCCCAGGATTCGAGGAGCGGCCTCACCAGTGCTGAGTCCAGAGGGAGAAGAACCTCCCTGGCCCTGCTGGCCACACTGTTTCAGATCCAAGCCAACCACTTGGATTTAAAACTGACTTTGAGTCTCATGTTTGAAGCTTGCCCATCTCTGGAGACGTTTGCTGATCTCCACTCAATTCCAAGTCCTGCTGCAGACCCTCTCCTCCACTGGTACCCATGGATGGGTATATTGGTGCCTTGTGGGGCGATGGGTGCTCCGCTTGCTGCTGTTGCAGCAACCAGTCTGTGTTGGATGGGGCACCGTGTCCCTCCCCGGAGCCCCTGAAATTGTGTCTCATCTCTCAATGTGGCTGTGGAGGACACACTTTGAAATTGTGGGACTCCTGAGTGCCGGCTGCAAATGGAACAGGAAAGAAGACTTGGATCAACAGCAGAAGGCGTGACCTTTCTTCTGCACCTCAGGCAGAGCAGAGATTTCCGTAGCGTTCTGCTTTGAAAGAAATTAGTAAATAGCAGGGATGTTCTTGTTTGTACCAGGTTGGCTGCTGAGGTGACTGAGCTTCCTGGGCGCTGAAGGAGATGGGCTGGAAAAGATGTTAAGTAGAGATAAGAACTTGAAGAAAACCTCATGCGGAGATGAGGTAATAGCGTATTCAGGCAGGAATAACAAAATCTGGGGAGATTATGCCAAATCAAGCAGTGCGGATGAAAATTTTGCTCGAGCGCAGAGCACAGGCTGTATTTACCAGCATGAGGTTAGGTCGGGGATGGTGTGAGCTGCAGGGAGTGCAGCAGCGGGGAAGTAAAAATGGCCATAAGGTCAGCGCTCAGAGCCAGGTAAATGAGGCGTGCGGGAGGACAGGGGCAGTGCCAGAGCTCCCTGGAGATGGCATTCCAGAGGGGACCTACGCTGGTAGCATCCTTGACACGGAGAGCGGGGCCGGCAGGGACCGGCTATGCCTTACGTGTTTGAGCTCATGGGGAACTCAGGGCTGTGTTCAGCCTCCCTCTTTGTAAAAGCCTCTCTTCACGCGTTCAGTGCTGGTGGAGGATCAGGGGAGAGGTGGTGTCTGTCATCTGCTCTCTGCAGCTACCTGAAAGGAGGTTGTGGAGAGGAGGGAGCTTGGCTCTTCTCTCAGGGGACAGGGGACAGGACGAGAGGGAATGGCCTCAAGCTCCACCAGGGGAGGGTCAGGCTCAACATCAGGAAAAAATTCTTCACAGAAAGGGTGATCGGGCACTGTCAGAGGCTGCCCAGGGAGGGGGTTGATTCACCTTCCCTGGAGGGGTTTAAGGTGCGGGTGGACGAGGTGCTGAGAGACATGGGTTAGTGATTGATGGGAATGGTTGGACTCGATGATCCGGTGGGTCTCTTCCAACCTGGTTATTCTGTGATTCTGTGATTTAGTATCTCTATTCCTGGCTACCCTGTGACCAACAGAGAGAGTGAGTGGCTCAATCCCCAGCTCTGCTATTGACTGCCTGGGTGACCTCAAGCAATATTGGAATAGGGACAGCTGCTGTAACACGTGGGTTAGTGGAGAACTGGTATAGTAAACAAAAACAAATTGACAATGAATGCTTTGCTTTTTTTCTGAGAGGAGCCTACAGTTCCACCCCGCACAGCACCGAGGAGAAGGGAGTAAAAGCTTTTTGGAGCCCTAGCCAGGCGATAGTGCCAAGCGGTGATTATAGTTGCACGTGACGAGCTGTCTGTTTGGGAGGTGGTTTAATTCATGGTTTGGGCCCCTGCAACAGCAGCTGTAGTTGTGCAAACATTTGCTCGTTGTGTGACAAAGCCGCTCATTGGCGGGTTAGGAAATGTAGCATTTCTGTATTAAAAGGCAATAGGTGAGCTGTGCCTGTAGCTGTAGACTTGGTTAAGTAACGTACTATTAAGCTCAATTAGAGTGGTACAGTGAAAATAGGTGTAACTTCTGCAGTGAAACAGCATGTAAAGACCTGAATAAATGAGAGATTATTACTATGAGTAATGCTCCCCAGTATGTTTAGAACCCTGCACTTCTGTTGCGTGGTGTATCTATCGCTGTTTCATTGACTTTATTTGGATGCTTTATGTTGGCTGTAATGTTTTTATATTAAAGCTCCGTAACTGAAACTTGCTAATGCCGTAAACAGAGCACCTTCTGCGACCTTTTCTACTTTGCTGGTATGGACTGAAAAGGAGCAGCCTCTCCATTCCCTTCCTCCCCAGGCAGATGAGGTTTAAAGCCAGGTTGTCTTGTGATAATACAGTTTTTCGAGTGTATGTAACCCCATCCTGTCTCTGAGATCCCTGTTAATACATGGGAAAAAAATTCCCTTCTAGTGACTGATGAGGGCAATTTCCTGTAAACCAGCTCTTCTTGTGGTTTCTGGTTTCCAGCCAGTTCTATTTTTTACCACCTTTTTCTTCTCCTTCCCTCCCTCCTCACAGTTTCTTTCTTTCAATAAAAAAGGCTCTTTTTTTTGGCGGTGTTGCTGTACTGGTTCTTGCATCCAGACAGGCTACAGTTTTAAAAGACACCGACAACAGGTAACGCGTATCCTGATCACAGTTAATTAAAGCTTTTAAGCCACATCAGTGGCCGATGGGAGCAACTGAAAGCAAAGCCTTGGCTCTTCTGGTTATCAGGTCCAAGTGGGTCTGTATTTCTATAGTCACAATTGTTCTGTTCCCAAACCTTGTGTTGATGTGAGTGTTATTTGTGTGGATGAGGAACCATGTAAGCAGCTGCAGTAGCAGGTAATGATAGTTCACCTGGCTCTGGTGGTGAATAAAGCTGGGGAGACTTGCCCTAAGGGTGCAGAGGGAATCCAGGCATCCCCAGCCTGCTGGCAGCGGAGGAGTGAACATAGGTGTAGAGGCTGGAAATGAAAAGGCACCCGAGCAGGCGTGCAGGAGGGTAGAGAGGTGACAGGGCAGTCACTTGAAACAGTCCTTTTCCATAAAGGTTCATTGAGATCTTGGCTGCAGCTGCAGGAATGTTGCGCTGCGCTGCGTGTGTGTTTAAAACCAATCTCGGTCTGTTTGAACTTCTTTCCCAGACTTTAGGAATCTGGGAACCTTTCAAAAACCAGTTGACGTCGTTCAGGAGAATGGGTTGGAGATAGGACTTCCTGATGATAGAAATTGTGCTTGAAAGGCACTCAGAGAGCCAGATTCCTGGAATTACCACGGGAGGGAAGTGAGGTGATGCCCTGACAGTTACTGTTTTGCAGATGATACTGTTTTCTCAGGAACCTGACTTGGAGAAGATTTGGTCCTTTCTCAGGGATGCTTCCCATTGCCACTTTACTTTGCAAATCACGTTCTTGAGCTGTAGCAAGGAACCTGCACGTTATGTGAGCAAAATACCTGAAGAATGCAGCCTACACCAGGCAAAGGGCGGGTTTCCTAACCAAGGGACAGGGGACATGTGTTTTGGTGCTTGCAGAGAGTTTCCCTGATTTGTGCCCTCAGTAGGATAATCAGATGTTTAATTGTGAAGGTGATTTCCCTGCTGTTTCATAGGTAGGAACAGTTGACAGAAGTGGCTGAGAACTTAACCCGAGGAGTCCTTTGAAGCACAGTTTGTGAAGTCAGATCTTGAAACAGTTGCGTTTTTCTCCCATTACCTTTGTCTTGAGTAGTTGTCACTTAGGTTTCAAGTGTCTGTCAGCCCAGCGGCTCTAGGATGAGGACTTATGCCTCTCTGGTCTTGGGAAGTGGGTTTGTCACACTGCCCTCAGGTTTTTCCTGTGGTTTATGGTCCTTCAAGCCATGACAGCACTGGTTAGTTTTCAGCAAACAAAGGCTTCCCTGTTTTTTGAGTAAATAAGTTATATTCATAAAAATGTGTGCTGAAATGGCCCTTTTCCACGTGAACTATTGACAACTTTTTTTGGGCTGCAGCGACACCGAATCAGAGTGGCAGGTCTGAGAAGAGGTGTGACTTTTACCTTCCTGATAAGGTGCCACAATGGCTTTGAGGCATCATTGGAGGGCAGGGAGAGCATTCCTGGTCTCCGTTAGGCACCACCACATCCCACACGGCATCAGCATTGAGCTTGGGGCTGGCATCTCATAGAATCACCAGGTTGGAAGAGACCCACCGGATCATTGAGTCCAACCATTCCTATCAAACACTAAACCATGTCCCTCAGCACCTCGTCCACCTGTCCCTTAAACCCCTCCAGGGAAGGTGAATCAACCCCCTCCCTGGACATCTCCTTGCAGGGAATCAATCCTATGGCCACTGCGTCTTATTCTTGAGAATTACAGCATCATTTTAACTAAATACTGCTGGGGGGGTGCTGTGAGTCATCCTTGTTAATGGCAACTGCTTGATAGAGAGACAATAGTTATTAGCAAGATGATGTTTCTTTTCTGAATCCCACCTCCTATTTTTATCATCCGTGAATTGTTTTGTACATCAGCTTTGGGCTGGAGGGGCTCATTCACCTTCATTCTCAAAACAAATGCTTTGCTGTGAGTGGAAAATGCCTTAAAGAGCAGGAGGGGCTTTTTGTTACTTCTGAACTCCAAAGGTGTTTGCTTCTGTTGTGCTTTTATTCTGATTTCATTTTGCGCTTAAATAGCCACAGACGCCTGGAAAATGTTGAATCGGTCGTATAGCTGGTGCTGCAGGTGGGCTCTTTAAAAGTATGTACTTTTGAAGAGCTAAACTGAGGAACGTAGCATTAAATAATAAAGTAAATAAAGTCGCCTAGGAATGCTGCTATTTCCCGTCACTTTAGGAAATCATAGGCTTCCTCCCTCCAGAAAAAATAATCGATTACATTCTTAATTTCAAGCTCATAACTAGACTCCAGGGGACTGCATACCTGATTAATGCCGTACTCCTACGTTAGACCGTTCTTCCTAGGCTGTGGCCACAACTCCCAGGTGTGAGTATTGCTGTGTGCTGCCTGGCTGCTTCAACATTGTTCCACTCTGCGTTTCTGGTGGTGCAGGAGGGATGTCACTTCTGTCCTAGGAAGCTGTCCTAGTGTGTGTTTAGCTAATTGAGAAACATCAAAGGCCTCGAGTGGTTGCATTCTCCAAAGTTCCTGGTGCTTTTCAAAAGTAGAATACCATTATCAAAAAGGGGTGCCAGAAGAACTTGCCCAGATGGGTTGTTTTATCTACCCAGTTTCTGTCCTCTAGGCAGCTGCTCTTCCAGTTTAACAGTACCCAGTCCTACCTTTCATTTCTACCCTTCAGATCACCAAGGTATGAGGCAAAGCAAGGAGTTCAAGATGCTTTTATGCAGGAGAGTGGGGAAAACCTCTCCAAGGCTCAGCACGCGCCAGCAATGGGGCTGCTCGAGTCTGATAGCGGTGTCACAGCGAGGAATCATAGAATCACAGAATAACCAGGTTGGAAGAGACTCAACCAGATTGAGTCCAACCATTCCCATCAATCACTAACCCATGTCCCTCAGCACCTCATCCACCTGTCCCTTAAACCCCTTCAGGGAAGGTGAATCAACCCCCTCCCTGGGCAGCCTCTGACACTGCCCATTGACCCTTTGAGAGGAGCCCGGGTGCTCAGCAAGGATGCAAACCGGAGCCCTGCCCTCCCAGCACTGCTGGGGCAGTTGGCAAAGGGGAATCACTCTGCTGGAAACTTCTTTGTTGTAGACTTGTTTGCTAAAGCCAGTGCTCTGTGCCCCCATTGGACTGAGAAATGATCCTGAATTTCTAAGCATTTCGGTCCTGAGTGTGTGATTTTTCTTTCCTTACCGACTCTGCCTCCTGGCCTTCTGTCTTGCATCCTTTTCCATCACTTTCTTTATTCCTTTCAGTTTCTTTTTTTTCTCCTGGTCCCTTTATGAGGACGTGTCGGTGTAAGCTTTAGCAGGACTTCAGAAAGCAGGTAGGTTTGTGTTTGTATGCAAGACATCCTCCTCTTTTTGTGCTGCTTTTGTATTAGGACAGCAAGCATGGTTTAATAAATGGCATAAAATGCTCCTGGTTTTTGAGTTCATAATGGACATTGCAGTTTATACAGACTCTAAGATGCGATACTGCATCTTCCATTTAGAAGGCTGTGCGGTCCTTTCTTTCTGTGATGTGATTCAGTTGACAGCAGTGGGGTTGTTCCTGGCTTGCACCTAGGGAGATGAACAGGGAGTAAAGAGCAGTACGAGTTCACACCCGGTGCGTGCTGACTCATTTGCTTGTTCTCTTACGTGTAGCAGAAAATGCTTTTAGGGTACTCCTGAGGAATGCATCAAAGTGGTGTCTCGGATAGCAAGTTCAAGTTGAGGTAGAGGTTTAGCTGAGGGCTACGTGAAGCCAAGGGCTTGTGATACGATTCAAAATGAAGGTGGAAGTCAGTTTTTCGAGTGGGAAAAGACTAAAGTCCACTGGCCGGACCAATTAACATGCAGGACTGTATTTTGTTTTAATTGCATTTCTACTTAAGCTAGACCAAGGAGTTATTTTAAATTGGTTGCTTCAAATGGTTGCCAATATGAACAAATCCAAACCTGCTTGTGCCGCGGGTGTTGGGCTTGGACACTCTCCAGAGGTCCCGGCCAACCTCAGCTGTCTGTGGTTCAGGAACACACAAGGGCTTTTGCTTTCAATTAAGTAGCTTGCTCTGTGCTCTCCTGACTGTGTGTTTTATTTGAGATGTTTCCAGGCTGGGAGTTGCCTCATCTCAAATCCTTCCTTGCCTTCTCGGGCCCTCTGCTGGGTCCTGGTCTCAGGTGTTGATGTTTCACCGTGATGGTCTAGGGAACCGCTGCCTTTTGGTGGTTCTCACACCTCTCTTCACTCTGGGTGTTGTTCCAATGTGGAATAAGAAGCAGCTCCAGCAGATCAGGTGTCACTGTGGCTGGCCAGAGCCTGGCTCTTACCTGGATCACTTTATATCTGATGCATGGAGTCATCTTCTCCCATCTGCTCGTGGGCTGGCAGGAGCTAGCTTTGTCTTTACCATGTCCAAGCTGTCCAGATCATATTGATAGGAATGGTTGGACTCATAGAATCACCAGGTTGGAAGAGACCCACCGGATCATCGAGTTTAACCATTCCCACCAGTCTCTAAAACATGTCCCTCAGTACCTCATCCACCCGCACCTTAAACACCTCCAGGGACTCGATAATCCTGTGGGTCTTTTCCAGCCTAGTGATTCTGAGATAGTCAGAGCCTGCACAAAGGTGCTGACTCTGACCCGTCTCTGTGTCCAGAGAGCTTGGGTTGGAGCGTCCTCTTGGCACGAGCCAGGGATTTGCAGTATGGACGGTGGATGAGTTGAATCTGACAAGCAGGCTCTTAACTGTTGGTCTGGCTGTGTTTTTAGTGTCTTCTGTTCCTCCGGGGCTTTCCAAGGACAGCTTGGTCCTGTCTGCATGTCTTGCTGGCTCAGATTTCTCTCCAGCCAATCCCAGCCAATGCTCTGTTGTGTCCTACATTTGCTTCTGTGAACACAAACTGTGGCTCTGAAGGAGAAAACCACCCTGCTGCCCTGTCTACAGCATCTCTAGGTTAACAAACACTAACTTTACTATTACTTATCTGGGGGAAGAAAGTGTTGCAACTGGTGAAGATAAGTCGCCATCGTTTAGGATGCTACTGCAGCCTCCGAGCCGAGGTGATAAAGGGTCAGTGCACTGAAAATGAGTGCCAGAGAATTCACAGTTTTTTAAGAAGAAAAGAGTATTGTTTGATGATGAGAGGGATGGGAACACCAGTAACTAAACCAGCAGCGAGCTGGCCAGGGACACTGGTGGGCTCATAGTGAAAACTATTAAGCAGCTGAGACACACCTCAAGTGCTGTGAAGAAATTCACCTTCTCTGGAGGGGTTTAAGGGATGGGTAGACGAGGTGCAGAGGGACATGGTTTAGTGTTTGATAGGAATGGTTGGACTCAATGATCTGATGGGTCTCTTCCAACCTGGTTGTTCTATGATTCTCTGAAATTGGTGCCAGAGAGCAGAGCCTGGCTGTTGGGAGCACCTGGAATAACTCAACATTGTGAGAGGAGCAACAGGGGAGATGTCTAAATAAAAGCCAAATAAAAAACTCTGAATCTGTGCCACATTGGCCAAGGGAAGGGATCAGGGTAAGTATCTGGTAGCTTTAGATGTGTTGCCATGGTGACCACAGCAAAACCAGGACTAATCTATAACTGAGAAGCGTAGCAGAGGCAAAGCTGCGTTGCTGTTTGCAGGGGTTCAGGTGTGTCTTAGCAAACCTGCTGCTTCATCCATCATGCTCAGCCCTGCCCTCATCCAGAAGAGTATTTTATAATTTACTGTTGGTTTCCAAAGATTCCTTGTCTCTTCAAGTACATTTATTTCTTTTAACAGCACGTGCATGGTAACTGCCAGCATCTGATCACAATCGGAGCTGAGTACATACCGCATGTGATAGATTAGTGATACACACGCTTTATCCATACAGTCTAACCATACAGTCTTCCAAAAGCAGAGCTGACTTTGGCTTGTAGCTTCTGGAGGTGCTCACCATGTGTTCCCATGCACTGTGGGTGCTGGATAGTCCCGCAAAGCCCTAACATTAAAGCCTTGAGTCAGTGAAGCCATCAAGCACATGATTTGCTCTAAGTGCTTAAGTGCTCTGCTTGGTGAGGATGGATTGCCCGGTGCCTAAAGTTATACGGATGCTTAAATGCTTTGTAAACTCAGTGTTTAAGGACTTCATCCCAAAGGATGCGGTAGGAACTCCTAGTGAGGTGAGGATGAAGGGACCCTAATGCAGTGCTCAGTGCTACAAGAATGGTGTGAAAGAAAGGATGTTACTGCTACTCATCTCTCACCTGTTTTTGCCATGAAAGAAGTCAGAAAAGGCAGGATTTCTGGGTTGGGTCTGCTTTTTTTAACGGTTGAACATCTGTATAGTGTAATGAGAGGTTGGATAGCTTAATATTAATACCTGCCTTGAGAGTAAAACAACAGCAGCTGGGAAATGGGACAGAATTCCTCATTCCATTTTGAGCTGGAGGTGGGTTTTTTGGGTGCTGCTAATGGGGCATGTGAGCTGTGCTGAGTCTTGATGGGAAGGAGGCAAATCAAACCCTCCCTCCCTCCTTCAAATCATCAAGTCCATGCTCCCTACAATAACCTTTTTTTTTCATTTTGGCCCGACTGCTTCAATGTGAGATATTTCAAGAAAGAAAAATGTTGTGATTGAACAAAAAGTTTCAGCTTCATTACGATTTTTCTTTGATTTGGAGGCTGGAGAGGCAAATCCCAAATAGCCCCCCTGACCAGGCGAGGGAAAAGGCTGGAAGGTTTTGTGGATGTCTTTATTGTGCCCTTTCTTTTCAAGTTTTTCCAGTTCAGATGCTGTCTATCTCTTGAATGTACGTATTTACTCCAGGACCTCTAAGGCTCAGAGCGATACGCAGGAGGAGGAAAAAGGCCATGTGTTCTCTTTTCCTCCTGCCCACCCCTCCGTACTCCACTCAATTACTTTCTGTGTTCATACAAATGAAAAAGGTAATTGTTTTCCTCCTAACCTTGCTTGCTAACAGCCCTCATTAAGGTCTTTGCTGGGAGGAGGGTTGGATGGGACTCCAGCGTGTTAAAGGGCTTCTCTGTCCTGCTCGGGGAGCACCTTACGTAAGGAGCCGTCCCACTGGGGCAGAGCAGGAGACGTGGGGACGGACGGTGCCTTCGTGTGACCGGGATCCCTTACAGGGACCTCGCAGCGCCTGGGGTGGCCTTGGGAGAACAACGTGGTGGTTCTTCCCCTCCAGCCAAAGCGCCTCCGTGTTCTGCCAAGTCTGTGTTGGCTCAGCCTGGCTGCTGCCTGCAGGGGTGAAACCGGCTCAGAGCTGCCTCCAGCCCCTTTTCTGCAGGTGAGCATTGCAGGACTTTGTCATAGAATCATAGAATAATCAGGTTGGAAGAGACCCCCCGGATCATCGAGTCCAACCATTCCCATCAATCACTAACCCATGTCCCTCAGCACCTCATCCACTCGTCCCTTAAACCCCTCCAGGGAAGGTGACTCAACCGCCCCCTGGGCAGCCTGTTCCAGTGCCCAATGACCCTTTCTATGAAAAAATTTTTCCTAATGTCCAACCTGACCCTCCCCAGGTGGAACTTGAGGCCATTCCCTCTCGTCCTGTCACTTATCATCTAATAGCACCCCACTGCTTGAAGAAAAGGGTGGTCTTTTTATGGCACGTATAGTGTTTTCTTGATGCTTTCCTAGCTGCTTTTTCTCGCCAAATGACCCGGCCAATGGCTCGAAGGTGCTTGCGGGATTGCTTCTGCATTAAAATTTCTGCGCTGGAGCAGCGTGCACCCCACAGCGCGTTGCACATCACAGAAAATGTAGGTTGAAATCCAGCAGAAAGGCTCTTTGCTGCCCCTAGCAGCGGGATATTGACTCAGAGGGGACATTGCAGGACAAAGTGATGCTGTTTGGAGTTGAAAGTCACAGTGATGGAGGGGAGGGGAGAGGCAGCTGTGTTAGGAGCTGCCAAAATGCAACTAGAGTGAGTGGATGAAGGAAGCTGGTTAGCCAGAGGTTAGGACTTGTTTCTTATTCACATTCTGTGATTCAGGGGTAAGGTGCACACACCTTGGAAATTCCTTCCAATAGCTGCCTNAGCTCATTCCCTATTCAACTTTCTGTGATTCAGGGATAAGGTGCACACACCAGTGCTGCTTTACTTGTGATTCACTGTCCTTGCTGATAGGAAATTCCTTCCAATAGCTGCCTAGCCTTGTAGTGCTTTGAGACACCTTTTTCATCACCGCTGCACACGTTCTCTTGTGCATGGCATCCAGCTACATGTTCAGGTGTTCAGGTATTGTTCAGTATTACTCAAACTCAACTCCTCTAAATGTATTGTTTCTTTAGAGGTCTTGATTTTTTTAGAGTTATTTTTGTTGCTGCGACAAACTGAAGAACTGAAGGGAATGAGCTCTAAATAGAGTCATAGAATCACCAGGTTGGAAGAGACCCACCGGATCATCGAATCCAATAATAACCCTTGTAGATAAAGAATATCGGTTCACGATGTCAACAGAGGGGCTGTGCTGGCTTTGACAGCTCTGCTGTGGCCTCTGCAGGTGAGGAGGGGGACGCTGCTGGTGCACAAATAAAGCCAAAACACATCTCAATGTTCTAAAGTTCTGTCTGCGATTGTATTCGGTTCAGTAGCTCAGCAACTGATTGCTTAAATCAGAGCTTTTTGTTCTGCCCTGTCAGCTTTATCCTTGGCCACATCAAGCACTCGGAGCAAGTTGCCTTGGAGAATTCAGCCTTTGGCTGCTTCTAATTCAGAAGACAGATTTTCTGGATTGTGAATAACATGTTTGTGTCCGTGCTTTTCCCTGCGGCTCTGTCAAACCGGAGTTTTTATATTTCGGCTTAGAGGGACAACGAGAGGTGGAAAGGGAAGAGTTGAAGAAGGGCAGGACTGCATTTGGTCGAGGGGGAGATGTGACCCTTGGCGTTGTGGTGGATTGTGTGTGCGCTGGCTGCCCTGCTGCTCCTTGGACAGCCTGGCACCGGCTCTGGAGGGCACAGAAGGAAGGAAAACTGGCTTCTGATAAGAGACTTTGTCTCTCTGTAGCGCAAGTACAGCCCTCCTGCCCCTTTTCCCTCCTGCAAACCCACCTGGCTGGTGGGGCTTGATGCCAGTTTGTGACAAGAGGCTTTGAGGTGTCATCGACCAGCCTGTGCCTGGCTGCTGCTTTACTTGTGACTCCTCCTGCCCTGTTTTCTTCTTGGAGAACTGGGTAGGTGTTGGGATTTAAGTTTTATCTTTCTCCTAACCACAGGAGACACGCACAACATGGCAGATAATACAACACACGAGGTTCCCTTGGTCTGTTCACTGGCCTCTCGTTTGGTTCAGTAATACCTATAAATCTAACAATTCCTGCTTCCATCTGGAGCCCCCACCTGTGCCTTCTGCTGGCCGAGGCGACGAGAAAGCAGGTCGGGGAGGCCGAGATGCGAAATAGCAATCTAGAAAGGGCTGGCTGCCAGGGCTGTGGTTCTGTCGGGGATTTAGAGTGGTATGAAAATGAACGACGGTGAGTTTGTGCGGTTCGTAAAACACTAGACCAGAGCCCATTCGGGCATGTAGCCTCGTAAAGCACATGATGCCGTCTCTGAAGGGACAGTGGTTTCTCAAACACACGTGCACAGGAGCTGCTTCTGCAGCAGCTCTTCATATTTCATACTTCAAGAAGTTGTCTTGGGTATCTTCCTCAAGAACTGTGTTGTTTTTTTTACCCCAGTTTTGTTGCTTGCATCAGTTTTAATTCAGTAAGGACACTTCTCAGTGAGATCAGCTTTGCATTTCAAGTCACAGATATTGTGCTGATGCTCTTCTTGAAGAAGGAGCTTGTTCCTTCGATAATCCAATGTTGGCTTATTGAAAGTGGGGAATTTTGCTCTCTACAGCTACCTGAAGGGAGGTTGTGGAGAGGAGGGAGCTGGGCTCTTCTCCCAAGGGACAGGGGACAGGACGAGAAGGAATGGCCTCAAACTCTGCCAGGGGAGGTTCAGGCTAGACATAAGGAAAAACTCTTCACAGAAAGGGTCATTGGGCACTGGAACAGGCTGCCTGGGGAGATGGTTGACTCACTTTCCCTGGAGGTGTTTAAGGTATGGATGGATGAGGTGCTGAGGGACATGGGTTAGAGATTGGTGGGAATGGTTGGACTCGATGATCCAGTGGGTCTCTTCCAACCTGGTGATTCTATGATTCTATGAATGTTGATGTCCCATCTGGACTGGGAAGGTGATCACTGGTACCAGAAGCTGTAGAGGCTCTTGGGATACAGAAGTCCTGTGCTTTCAAGCGAAGGATTTGGCATGCTGGTTTTCCAACAACATGTGAGTGAAACATGCCCAGTAGTTATGCTTATCTGAATGTTTGTTTTGTTATTTCATGGTATTGGTATCAGGCTGTTAGTTAAAAGTTGCTTGACCCTAGAAATTGTGCTCGTGAAGAGTACAGAATGCTGCTTTGTGTATCATTGTGCAAATGAGATGTGGTTGCACTGGGTGAAACGTAAGCACAGAGATGACTTCCATCAGCAGCCAGGCTTCTGAGAAAAGCTCAGCTTGTAGAAACAGAGGAATCTGGTTCTGGGGTCCATCCAGGTTTCACCTTCCCTGGAAGTGTTCAAGGCACGGGTAGACGAGGTGCTGAGGGACATGGTTTAGTGTTTGATAGGAATGGTTGGACTCGATGATCCGATGGGTCTCTTCCAGCCTGGTGATTCTATGATTCTGTGATCCAGAAGAAGCATCCGACCGCTTTTAGGTACCGTGATGAGGATGCAGCATTTGGTACAACAGCCTGGTGTGAGGAAGCTCTGCCCCAGGGTTGTGGTGTCTCTCGACGGTGGCACGGGGCTCTCTGTGTCTGCAGACTCTGGAGAGAATGAAGAAAGCCAGCCGGAATCACATGCCAGTGCTTTGAGGGTCCCTTTAGGTAAAATTTCTTTAGCTTTCTAGGAAGCTGCAGTATTTCATCTGACCTGAAGCAGCAGACAGATGGAGGGGGATATTCTGTTAGAGGAGAGTGTTGTATTTTTGGCTTCTCCTTCAAGCAAGAGGGTTTGTAGGTGGCTTGCTTAGTATTCTCTGAGTTGGATGCTCTATATATTGCTAAACTGGGCCTGCTTCTTTTGTTACATACATGATTTTTCAACCTCCTTAAACTTAAACTTTGCTCGCAAGCTAAAATCAGGTTCCGTTGTTCCTTCCAAATTCAATGCCTCTCTAGTTCTGTGGCTGAAGGGAGCAAGTCATTCACATTGGCTTGACTGGGAGTTATTTATATCCCGTGGTGGGACCCTGTATTGCGCTTTTCAGATGAACTAGTGGATTCTTTTTTTTTTTTTGTTTACATATCCAAAAGACAGGATTCTTTTCATTATTAGGCTTTTTCGTGTTAGATTGCATGCAGCTTTCTTCAGTGCCTGTGTCTGGAAATTTCCTCCTCTCCCTGAAACCGTATCCAGCTAATACAGGAGGAGAAAAAGCGAGCATTCTTGGGAAGGTTTCTTCTCATTGCATAATAACTTCTTATAAAATACAAACAAAAATAAATTCGTTCAGTAAATGGCAGTGGAAGGCGGGGGCTTGGAAATAGTGTGGTTCTCTCCTCGTCGGGGTAAGCCGCTCAGCATTCCAAACTGGCTCGTGCTGGGAGAAGCAGACATCACCAGCAAGGTATTTCCTGGCTCCCTTTGCCAAATGCTAATAATAATAACAAAAACAAAAATAATTTTTTAAAAAAAATACTCCAGTCTAAACCAAGCCACTTGTGACTTTGCTTGGCAGCGCAGGCGTGCTCTACGGAATTTCTGCCTTTATTTTCTTACTCATACGCCTGCCAGGAGCTTCTGAATGGATTTGCCCCCCTCTGGGGGAGCTGTAGCCGACCAGACCGAGGGTTGCTCCGAGCACCACTGCTTCTTGAGGGTTTCTTTTCTTGCTGGTTTTTCCTCGTGGCCTCCTTCCCAAATCAGTGTGGCCACACGTGGATGTAGGTGCCCACATTTCCTTCCCTGCCTTCTCCGGAGAAGGAGGAGCAGGAACCTGCTTTTTGATGGACTCAGTGGTTGGACTTGATGATCCAGTGGGTCTCTTCCAACCTGGTTGTTCCATGATTCTATGATTCTATGAACTGGTGGTACCCTGATGTTTAGATTTGTGGAAGGTTGAAAATGAAGTAACAGTTTCATGGTAATTGATAGTATCTTCTGACACATCAGTTCCAGTTTCTGCTTTATTTTAAACACTTTCAAAGCTCCTTCAGTGCACCCAGCTTCCCCTCCATAACTGCTGGGAACACTGTGAACCACGGGCTTGTTTGTCTCCTGCAGACGCTGTGTTGGTCCCAGGCTCCTTCAGCCCAGGCAGCACCTGCATATCCTCGGGTAAAATATAATATGCAGACATGAGCATCCTTTCTGCAATCAGTTAGAAACTGTGCATCCATGTGGAATCATAGAATCATCAAATCACTTAGGTTGGAAAAGGCTTTTAGGATCTTCAAATCCAACCGTAAACCTCATACCGCCAACCTCTCTGTGAGTTGTTTGTCTCTGAACTGTTGAACTCGTTGTGGAAGGAAACGCTTCCAGCGAAACCCAATCCTGATGAGCCTGTGTAGGTTAAAAGGAGAGGAGGAGTTACCGTCCAGACCTCTCATTCTCTCTGACCTCAGCTGAAGGCTTTTCTCTGCCATTGGTTTTGGATCGAGCCTGCATTGCTGACGGTGCATTTGGCTGTGAAGAGGAGATTGGTAATGGTTTATTCCATTTTCAAGGGCAGGAGGAGATGCGGCTCTTGATAACGGTTGCGGTTGCAGGTAATGTATGCTAACAGCGATCTGTGGGATGCTTGGAGCTAATAATAACCTGACCGACCTGACCTGCCCTGGCTTTCAAATGCCTGGTAGAGCTGCCTGTGGCCTTGTAAAGAGATTTGGGATTTTTGTGTCTATCTGCTGTGAGTCTCCCTAGCTTTGCATCAGGGTTTAATTATCAGCATGTAAACAAAAGTGGTTGTTCCGGTTATTTCTCCTGCTGAGACTTTGACCGTGGTGTTGTGGTTCCTTCGGCTTAAGAGGCTCAAAAAAATAGCTTGAACCGGAGGGCGAAAGAACATATAGACTCTTCTCTGGGTGTTTCTTCGGGCAACATATAACTTGTGTGTCTTAATAGCATTTAATGAAAGCTCAGGTTAACAGCCCAATGCCTTTGATTAATAAATACCTTGGCAGCTTTGAGAGTGAAAACTTGAGCATCCTCGTTAGACACCTCATGACTTCTTCAGAAGGGTAGGGAAAGCTGCAGTGCACCAGCTCTCACCTGGCCTGCTCTTCCCTCAGACCTCTCACCAGGGATCGTGGAAGGAATCTGAGTTTTATTTCAGCGCGTTGAGGGAAAATAAGACTTAAGAGTTTGGAGATTAGTTGTCAGGGCTGGAAGTGGGGCTTGCCAGAAGTAGTGACAGACCAAGCTTACACGGCAAACAATGCTGCACCATGGACTGACAGTATCCCCCCCGTCATCTCTATTAAAAATAGGTTTTTCAGGCTCCGGTTTTAGCACGATCCATTCAGTAATTCATATGGCATTCCATATGTTAGGGTGAGAGGAAGGTGGAAATAGTGGGAGTCGGGGAAAAAGCCACTGACTGATCCAGATCCTTATGCCATTTCAGTTCAGCTAATTGCATGCAATTCAAGTGTTGTAACGTGAGCAGATGGGGTGTTTCACAGCTATGTGGTGTGTGTATATATATACATACATATAGAGAGATGGGAGTTCGTGATTCCACGGGGCTGTGCTGAGGCTTTACCAGCCAGTCAGGCTTTGTGTACAGGGGGAGAGGGTGGCAGGAATCAGCAGTGGGATGGGGTGAGTGACTGATCTCATACTGGGATCCCTGAAACCTTGTGAGGGGTGCAGTGTGACCACAACAGTCTCATAGCCTTGTTGCTTCACAGAAAGGGTGATTGGGCACTGACAGAGGCTGCCCAGGGAGGGGGTTGAGTCGCCTTCCCTGGAGGGGTTTAAGGTGCAGGTGGACAAGGTGCTGAGGGACATGGGTTAGAGATTGGTGGAAATGGTTGGACTCGATGATCTGGTTGGGTCTCTTCCAACCTGGTTGTTCTATGATTTGGTGGCAGCTAAAGGCACCTTTCTGTGGTTGTTCCGTCTCCTCCTTTGACACATCCACCTCTGAAACCAGTAAACAAACTTCTTCAGGGTGCGGGGCCTCAGTCTTACTTACTGCTTTGATGCCAGAGTCATTCCCCTAACGCTCCGGTTACAACCACAACAACGACCGTTCCCCTGGGCAGGGGTGAAANAGAGCCTCAGTCTTATTTACTGCCTTGATGCCAGAGTCGTTCCCCTCAGTCTGGGGAGTGACCCTTTGGGAAGGAGGAGGGTTGGCTGGAAGGCAGCGACTTGGTGTCCTGCAAAGCTGCAGAACTGTAGGTTCTCTCCTTTCTCCAAGGCTGCTGGAGCAAGCTGGGCTGCCGCGGGCTGCGTGCCAGTAAGCAGCATCCAGCTAGGGCAATGCTCCGGATACAACCAGGACAACGGCCGTTCCCCTGGGCAGGGGTGAAATCCCACCTCCCTCCCAACGCTGCAGTCTCCCCGCTCCCCCTCGCTGGCAGTGCCTGTGCTTGGGACCCCAAATCGCCTGGCACAGAGCATGAACCATAGAATCATAGAACAACCAGGTTGGAAGAGACCCACTGGATCATCGAGTCCAACCATTCCTATCAATGAGAGCGCTCTGCCTTCCCTTCTCAGCTGTTTTTCGCTGTCCTTCACTGGCTCCATCTCTCCCTGCGCCCCTTCAGCGTGGCTGCTCGCAGGGCAGGGGTTGCCTCCTCTCTGCATGGAGCAGCCCCACAGCAGGAGGATGGTAAACCCTGGCTGCTCTGGTCTTGTGAAGGACATAGCAAAGCAGATGGTGCCGTGCTTGTACATAATAAACAGCTAGCGAGTGGATAAGGCTGCTTGCCAGCTTGGGCTTTGCTCTGTGCCATCCATCCCTCCCTGGCCCTTGCTGGGCCTTTCCCTTTGGAGCCTGAGCCCCTGCTGGGAGCTCAGCTGGACTCCCTTCTCTTCCCAAGCTCTGATCCCCAGGGTCAGGCTCTGCTCCGATCGCCTCTGCCCTCAGCACAGCCTGGCTTTCCGTGGGACAGCGATGTAGTGCTGGGCTCCCTTAGCACAGCATCATTTATCTGCATCTTCAGGTGAGGCACAATTATTTCCTTAAGTCCATTTTTCTGTTTTTCTTAACTTAGAAAGTTCTCTGGTCTAATCTTTTGTCTTTAAGAGCTGGAAAGGACCTGGTGATTTGTCCATCTTTTACTTAGGGAGCCTGGTGAAGATGCAGGGTTTGTTTGGCCAAGGTCAGCATGAGCTTTAAGTGGTTCAGACTCAAGTGCTCTTTGCTTAGAGGGGTTGGGGGGGCTTTCTGTGCACGTTCAGTCCTATTTCCCAGTCCATACAGCACTTGCTGCTGATTTCCTTTTCCTGCTTCCCTTCCACGTGGATCGGGAGGTGCAAGATGCTGTGGGAGCCAAACCACTGGGGTCCCTTAGAGGGTTCCCCATCGCACACTGGCAGCTGTGAGTGCACAACAGGTCTGAGCAGAGGCACCAGCTCATCCTGCAACTGGCAAGCATCGTCCATCTGTATCTGCGTCCTTGCCCCTTCTCTGTGCGGCTGCAGAGCGAGTTGCGCGCGGATCCACCACCCAGAGCTCTGGGGCTGCTGGGGACCAGGGCCACCCCCATGACACAGGAACCCAGGTTGCTGCTTGCCCCCCAACAGCCTCTCTCCTCCCAGCCGCTCCCCAGCCTCATGTGTGCGTTTCCTAGCAGGTGTTTGTGCCCTCGCACCGAGAGCGCTTCTGCTCCTGCGGAGGCTTTGTGAGCTTTAGAAGGAAAATGATAATAATTGACTGGGCAGTGCAGGCAGGGATCAGCTGTCACCGCCCTGGGTGTTCCTGGGGGGAAATCAGGAGATTCAGTCCAGCGCTTTTCAAGAATGAGAGATTAATTCAGCGTGAGCGTGTCTTTTGGTCTTTTAAAGGGGCAAAACCTTGAGCCGCGCAAGTTAAATAGCAACATGTGGAGTGGTAGTTGAATAAAAATAAAATGAGATGGCAAAAAAAGCATTAAGCTTTTTAGTTTATCTTGTTCTCCGAGTTCCCAGTCAGATGGCGAGCACCTGCTCCATGCGCGGGTGTTAGGGGCAAGCTCTCAGGAGACTTTCCTCTTCCAGTGGTACCTGCCTTCTGCCTTCTGCTCATCACTGTGCATGTTGCAGGGTAAAGGGCATTTGCTGGTCACACTGACTTGTTTTTCAAGTTACTTGAAGTGTCAGATCATTTCTACCAAGGCATAACAAAGTAAAATGGGGTTTGGTTCTTTCCGTCTTGGCTCTGTGCTGGAGTCAATCGGAACCAACATTTGTGTGTGTACTTAAAATAAATTATAGCTTTATATAGATGAGATGCCTGCACTTGGCTTCTTCCTCATTCAAGGGGATGGAAACATAGAATCACCAGGTTGGAAAAGACCCACTGGATCATCGAGTCCAACCATTCCTGTCAATCACTAACCCATGTCCCTCAGCACCTCGTCCACCCGTCCCTTAAACCCCTCCAGGGAAGGTGACTCAACCCCCTCCCTGGGCAGCCTCTGTCAGTGCCCAGTGACCCTTTCTGTGAGATTTTTCCTAATGTTTCCTAATTTTTCCTAATTTCTGAATGATCCTAAAGCTTTCAGGAGAAGACCATATTTTCTTAGACGGAAAGCTTTGTGAGCTTCAGAGGGAGATTGCTGCTCTTCCCCTGCAATTGGTGCAGAGACCTGCGAATGTACGAGTGGGGCACAAAATCTGTTGTGAGAAAGCTGGTTTCTTTCAGGCCCCCTCCTGCTGGACTAACGGCTGGACGGGGCCTAAACCCAGCAGGGAAGATCAGCAGATACCATCTGCTGGGCAACAGCAGGGACTGGGAGAAGACTGTGCTTCCCAGCATTGCAGGGGTTAACACTCAGATGATTTCCAGCACTCAAGTGTAGCTGGTGGATGCTGTTTGAGAAACACTTAAGAGTTTTGCTAGAGCCTCCTGGTCCTTCGTAGCCTTCACAGAAGATATTTTACAGCAAAAAATTAAAATATCTGTGAGAAATACCACCAGTTAACACAGGCTCAGGGAGTCCTTGCAGATGTGAGTTTTCTGACTCTTGACCTGCAGCAGGTGTGGGCTTCTTGTGTTTGGTTTATATGCTGTTTTTATAGGTGAAAGCCAGATATTTTGGCATGTCCTTATTTTATTTTTTTTTTATTAGTAAAGCTGTTCATGATTTATTAATGATTTGTCATGGTTTCCTTTTATTTAGAAGTCCAATAAATATTTCTCTCTCTCTTGTTCAAAATTTAGTCTCTGAATAGAAAAGAATAAGAAGTTGAGTTGAAGGGAGGATTGGTAATTTCCAAATGAGCACGCAGGCTGATCTTATCCTTTAAAAACCTCACATGTGCACTGAATGGAGAATAAATCCCATAATGAAAACTCATTCCTGTTCGACTAATCTCTTGTCCAGCGAAAGCTCTGTCAGGCAGAAGATTTATGTCTGAGTGTAAGCAATGAAATGTTGAAGGGCGCGATGCCAGTTGTCCAAATTCAGAGGGTTTTGGTTGGCGTTGACTGGAAAGGGAACATGATTAATGAAGGCGGCACAGAACATCAGGCAGTTTGCGAGTCCTGTGAATAAAGGCTGCTTTTAAGTGAGGTGAGTCCCAGGTTTAACATGCTTGAGTGGTCTTGGCGCTGGGTTTCGAGTCCGAGCTCAAGTCAAGGCTCTGTCGTGGGAGGGAAGCGTGTGTCGTCGGGGGGACGTGCTCTCTGCAAGGCTGATGAACTGCTGGGGCAGGTGAAGTGTTTCCAAGCGTGCTGCAAGATCTGCAAAGAGAGATGATGCTGGGGAGGCTCAAGAAAATAACATAGTGCGTAAAAGCCAGGAGGTAGAGAGGTGAGTCTACGTCCTAGAGATCCTTGGCAGCTAAAAGAAGGTAACATAAGGCCCCTCACTGTCCTCAGAACTGGATTCTATCCTTGCTGGTGCCTGCAGAGCACGTCCAAACCAAGCTCTGCAGGGTCTGTCTGGCCACATTCACCTGGGTCAAGCGACTGTCACAGCACCAGCCACCCTGCTGGTATCGCTGGGTGTTCAGAGGGCAGCAGAAAGCGGCTTGAGCAAAGCTGTCGGAGTGGAAAATGCTATCTTGCTCTGGAGTTGGGTAGAAGCCTTCTGGGCATGAACAGTTCTTGCTGTTGGTCTTTAGAGGTACCAGAGGAGACATCTCTGTCCAAGGTTCGACCCCGAAGAAGGGATGCCCAGTGGGTTTTGCTGGCACTGTTGGACTGACATGGTCTGCGGGGCCAACTTCCAAAAGGAATAAAAACCCAAGCGCTCATCAACTACGTGCAGAGAATCATCAGAGTCAAGGAAAGCTCAGGAAGCTGGATGCTTGTTAATATTCATCCTTTAATGATTTATGAGGCTAAAAAGTGTAAACAAGTGACACTTTATATTTTGCCACAGCAGCCTCCTATCCTTGTTTAATATTGTTAGTGGAGAGCTCGAGTCCAAAAGGGTGTTGGGTGACTCGATCAGCTGAATAAGGTCTTTCAGATGCGTCTGTCTGCATCGGTAATGAGAACGCTTGCTCTCATTTTACAAAGGAACCATTTCTTTTAAATATAACCCCCTCCTTGCCAGCCCCCCCAACGATACCATCGTCAGAATTCTCATTACAGCCTCTTTCATCCCTTTATCTAATGTTGGCTGAAAATGCCTTTGTCTTCCAGTTCCTTCAATTATTAATGATTCAGTTGTATTCTTTTTGCCAATTGGTGCAGAGAGAACCTTGGAGCAAATGTGTATTAGTTATTCCACTTACTCTCCTTTTCATTCCTTCTGCCATCTTTTTTAACCGTGTTGCTCTCCTGTTTTTGCGCTCGTAGGTTCTGCATCATTGCTTGGCTGGTTTTTTTTGCTGTTTTGCCCCAAAGACTGACTTTGGTTCTGAAACCCTTTAAAAAGAGGTAGGGAGCCTTCTGGCAAGTGCTGGGAGCATCCGTGTTCTTGAGTCTCTGCTCTGGTGTTAACAAGTGGAGAAACTTCTTCTGGGCCAGAGGGGAGCAGTAGGTGGGATTCATCTAGAGGAGCTGCCCCATCCAACCTGGCCTTGAACCCCTCCAGGGATGGGGCAGCCACCCCTGCTCTGGGAAACCTGCCCTTGCTGCTCCTTATAAAATTAAATACATAAAGTAAACAGTGTGACCTTTCTCAGTAGCCGTGTCTCACCAAAAATCATCTTTGGTTTTAATTAGCGCAGTGAATTCCTCTTTTCTCTCCCCTCCTCCCAGCTGATCTAGAATGTAAATGCTTCCTTGCTTTATCTTCTTGCTCTGGAAGATTTTATTATGGTTTTCTAAAGAGTCCAATCTGAATCCATGTGTTTTACGAAGAAAGATTAGAGGAATGTGTTCCCAAACTCCCTTTTTGCTTCTGTCTGGCCTCTCCACGTTTTGCCAATATCTTTCTTACTGTGCGAACCCCAAGTGTTGGCTCCTCTCCAGCTGAGACATCACCACCAACAAAGAAAACGGAATAATTATCCCAGTGTTTTAGGGACAGCATCCTTATTAGGATAAATAAAACCACGATTTGTCTTTTTGTGCCCACTGGGAGCCTTTCCCTGCCAAGCTCGCTGCTTCCTCCCGGTTTGTCTGGTGGTGTCTTTGAGGCCTCATCTCTCAAGATGCCGTTCAGTCATAGAATCATAGAATCACCAGGTTGGAAGAGACCCACCGGATCACCGAGTCCAACCATAATAAAATGAGAAGACACTTCCCCAGCCCTACAAAGTCCTACAGTCCTTCCTTTCTTTCCTGCATTTAGCTGTGGGTGATACTCTGGAGTTACCACAGTGATTTCAGCTTTTGAAGATGCTTTCCTAGGAATTACGAGCTCATCCCAGCTTGGGGTCAATCACAGATTTTATAAAGCAAAATCAGGAGGGAGCCAGATGAATTTGCTGGGATTCGTTGTTGAAAATCCATGTTGCCAGCAGGACTTTTCCAGTCCTGCTCTTGTCCTGTAGCTGCTTGTCAACTACTCGTTTATTTATTTTGCCCCAAATCTTTGCCAGGATGAGGTTTACTGGCTGATTTGTCGTTTCCCACAACTCCCTTCCCAGGAGCGAGTGCAGCGTTTGATCTTCTTTGGGATCCGTTCTGAAACCTCAAATACTCTGTCAGAGCCAGGGAGGAGTCGCACAATTCTCAGCTACAGCTGTCTTGGTTTGAGCGTTTCTTAAGCTGCTCTTTCCTATCGTGACCAGAGGTTCTGCTGCTTTTTAAACTTAATTGCGTGGAGGATTAGCTCGCTGCTGGGCTTGCTGGTGAAAATGGAGGCAAACATTGAGTATGTTGAATCGTGCCCTTCTCTGCAAAACCTTTGCTGACTTCCCATCTGCTCTGCAGATTGTAGTGAAGCTTTTTCAGTTGCCTTTTATGTTCCTTGCTAATTGTGATCATTTTTGTTCCACAGCTCTTCTATTCTATTCCTGTGCTTTTGCTAGCCCTTAGTTACTTGATGTTTGTCTCTGGATTTCGTATGATTTTTAATTGAGCATTGAGGCTCTTAAACAGCTTTAGCATGTTCTTCCTCTGTACTGGTAGAGTTTGGTTTTAAAGGGGCTCTTGATGTTTTCATGGGAGGGATGTGAGTCCCTGGCCCAAGTTCTCCAGAGCAGTGGTGGCTGCNTGGAAAGAGGGGGGATTTAGGCTAGATCTTGGGGAGAAATGTTTTGCTGTGCGGGTTGGGAGGCCCTGGCACGTTTCCCAGAGCAGTGGTGGCTGCCCCATCCCTGGAGGGGTTCAAGGGCAGGTTGGATGGGGCTTGGAGCCCCTGATCCAGTGGGAGGTGTCCCTGCCCGTGGCAGGGGTGGCACTGGATGGGCTTTGAGGTCCCTTCCAGCTCAAACCATTCCTTGATTCTGTGATTTCTGTCTTTTCTTTCTAATCCAGCGTATCTTGTGAGCCTTACGCAGAGTGTAAACCCTTATCTTTTTTGCTGTCTGTGCTTTCTTCCATTACCTACTGATCTGCGTGGAAATCTTCCAAATAAAACTAGGTGGGGATGGCAGAGGAGCCAAGACCGGTAGTTTCTCTCTCCATCCTCCCCTCTGCCTTCTCCCCTTTCAATTCCAGATCATCTTTTCAGTGGTGCCCTAGTGTCAGGTCATTCCTCTGCTAAATGGTACCATCCTCTGAACAGAGTGTGAACCGGAGTCGGGATGGCTTATGGTAGCAGGAATTCCCGTAGCAGTTGTTGAAGCAGCAGGAGAAGTTCCTTGACTTACAGGCAGTGCTGCCGCTCGGGCCTCTCATCTAAAATGCCAGTGACCAAAGTACTCCTTCATCTGAAAGGTCACCTCCCTCGAGGTACATCAGATAATTTCCAACGTCCTTCGCTTATCCGAAGTTCCATTTTGCCTAATGACTTTCTTGCTTTCTGTCCCCTTCTGATAAACCGGCTTTGACTCTAATCACATTACACCTCCCCAAAGTCTCCCTGGTGATCCAGATGGGATGTGACACCCTTCCCTTCGTCCCCCGAGCTCGTGGGCAGCGTAACCGAGCGCTGTTAAACAGCTGCCGCCTTTCACCCTTGAGGCACTACCTGGTAGAGAGGAGAGAAGTGATTCTCCTGTACAAAGAGCTTAAAAATTATCTTGGACAGCACGGTGAGACCAGGGGGAATCATAGAATCATAGAATCACCAGGTTGGAAGAGACCCACCAGGTCATCGAGTCCAACCATTCCTATCAAATGAATGAAACCTGTGTTCAAGTTACCCAATCCGAGTCTCCAGTCATTAAACCCCTTTTAGTGTTGATGTAGCAACTGCTGTGGGCTCAGCAGAGCGGTGGCCAACTGCAACGCGTGGAAGCAGAGAGGGAGTGGGGATCATTACGTTAACCAGAGGAAATCTGCTGTTACGGTGATGAAAACAAGAATCAATCACAAGCAGCTAATGAATTAGCCTGCAGTATCTGCTGTGTTCATTTCACAGCGAATGCAACAGTCAAAGTCCATTAAGAAGCTCTTTGCAGCGAGGTCCTCTGCAGAGAGGACATCCCTAATGTGCATTGAGCTTGCTGCCAGCCCTCCTTGCTGTTGGCTGCATGCATAAAATACGAATTCTTATCCAATTGCACTGAATTATGGAATAATTATTAAGGTTTGAAAAGTCCAGCTACCAATACAACCTACTAAACCATATCGTGAGGTGCCCCATCTACACGCTTTCTGAACCCCTCCAGGGATGGAGACTCCACCACTGCCCTGGGCAGCCTCAACCAGGGCTTCACCACTCTGTCAGTAAAGAAATCTTTCCTAATATCCAGTTTAAACCTGCCCTGGCACAACCTGAGGCCATTTTCTCTCATCCTATCGCTTGTTGCTTGGGAGAAAAGAAGTCAAGGAAAGGGTTCTGGTGGTTTTAGATGGGCTTTGTCATAGAGGTTGAAGAGGCTATGAATTATGGCTGGATTTACTGGAAGTCCTCAGCCTGTGAGGGACTTGGACAGTCTCACCCTTGTGCTGGGGCTCTGGATGCCCATGGGAAGAGGGAATGAGCTGTGGCATCGCACTGGCACAGTGTCACATCTGTGCCCACGTGGGTCGGGCTGGCTGGTCTGCAGTGTTCTAATAAAGCGGCTTTTGTTCTCTCCTTCGGAGTGAGGCCAGAGCTGCTTCACCTCCACGCGGCTCCGTGCCGGCAGCTCCTGGGTGGGTTTCTGCCTGATCGCCTTCCTTACATCCAGCGCCGCAAAGCGTGAAGCTGTTCAGTCCTGCTGCGTGTTGCTACCTGTTGCTGCACTTTCCAGTCCTCTGTGTCTGGTTTTGCTGTCGAGGGAAAGCAGCGAGTTGTTAGGACTAGCCCGTCCCTCTAAACATCTGTGGAAGGAAGGTGTGGAGTTGTGGGAAGACAGCTGGAACTGGCGGCAGCTTAGCTGATAGGGAACAGGTTGATTTTTAAGTTGATTTATTAGCGTGGTGAGATGAAGGAGCAAAAACTTCTCTGAAGGGCTCACAGATACCAGCACATTTAGAGGAAAACCATGATTTTCAGTACAGTGTTTCACTATATGCCAGCGTCCCACTGAGCAGAACAGAACCTAAAGGATTGCTTAAACATTGTCCTAAAAAGAAATGAGAATTAAATTGAAAGACTGCCCAAACCCTATGATTAGACAACCCAGATAAATACACCTATTTTACATTGCATTTATTACACCTTATATATGTTTAAATCCATGCCAGCTCAGGGTTTGTATTTTACATGCGTGTCATGCAAAATCTGATTCACTAAATGATTCCGTAATTTAAAATGTTATTTATAACTTTAATTCACAATAATAGCTGACGAGCTGCGACGTGACAGCTGATGGAAAAGCATTAGGTTACGTGGTTAAGTGAAGTTCAGACTGACACTTGAATTAATCCTGTCCCAGTAGCTGTGATGTTTTACTGGAAGCAAGTTTTTGTCTTGATTCATCACACCACTGGCAGGGCACGAGAGAGGAAAGATGAGAAGAAGTGGTAGGTTTTGTATTTTTTGTTTGTATGTTTGTTCACAATGTTTTCTTCATCACAAGCCAGGTGATAGAGTGGAAGAACGTTCCGTGTGTCTCCCAGACGCACATGATAGGGCAGGTTTCATGCAGATGTCCAGCAGACGTTTATTCTTTTTTTTTCCTTACTGATTTCTAAGCTAGAAACCAAGGATTTTCTAAAAAAAAAAATCCAAGAATACGTTTATCTGATAGCTTCAGAGTGCTATGCAGAATTGGTTGTTCTGAGAAGCAGGCTGGGGAGGACTGGGATATCCTGTGTCTTCCAGCTTGACTTCAGTGACATGTTGGTACAGAGCGAGATGGAAATAGGAAATCTCTTTCTAGGTATTCTTCATATCTATTATTTAGTTGAAGAGAGTCAGCTCGGATTCACAGAAGAGAGCTCATGCCTGAAAATATCTGTCTGACAGGCTTAAAACAAATAAATTGAGATAGCGGAAAGAGAGAACATCATTTGCTTGGGGTTTGAAGGCTCATTTGTGTAACCGTGCTGAGCAGAAGCCTGTGTTGTGTCAGCTAGTGGGTTATTGGGTGCAAGAGATCTTATGTGAGACTTGGTATGGAGGGATGCGGGGCAAGGGCAGCGGCACCAGCATTTGCTCTCTCTCTAACCAGGGAGGAAGGACAGGTAGGTCCTGTGAAGATGCTGAACTCTGCTGTGGATACAGAGCTCTGGCCACTGCTGGTGTAAAGCAAACGAAGGATGTTGAGGCTCTGGAGCGAGTGCAGAGAAGAGCAACGAAGCTGGGGAAGGGACTGGAGAACAAGAGGAGTGACTGAGAGAGCTGGGGGTGTTTATCCTGGAGAAGAGGAGGCTGAGGGGAGACCTCATTGCTCTCTACAACTGCCTGAGAGGAGGTTGTGTAGAGGAGGGAGCTGGGCTCTTCTCCCAAGGGACAGGGGACAGGCCGAGAGGGAATGGCCTCAAGCTCCACCAGGGGAGGGTCAGGCTGGACGTTAGGAAAAAAATTTTCACAGAAAGGGTGATTGGGCAGTGTCAGAGGCTGCCCAGGGAGGGGGTTGAATCACCTTCCCTGGAGGGGTTTAAGGTGCAAGTGGATGAGGTGCTGAGGGACATGGGTTAGTGTTTGATGGGAATGGTTGGACTCGATGATCCGATGGGTCTCCTCCAACCTGGTGATTCTATGATTCTATGAAATGGTGCAGTTGGAAAGGTTCTGGAGGGGCTGCCTGTGAGGTGGGTGGATCAGCTCTTGCACACTTTGTTCTTTGGCAGGGAGACAAAAACCAACACCAGTCATGTCCCATCCATCCGTCCTCTCTCCCCAGCATCCTGAAACTTTCTAACCCGCTTTGAATTCCTCTGCACCCTGTTACCCACAGAAGCTGTTAACTCAGCCTGCGGCTTTGCCGAACTCCTCCCCGTTCTTCATCCTCGCTGTTATCAGTAACCATAGAGATACAGACAGCGCCAGCCTCAGCCTTCTCACCATGCAGCCCTGGTGAAAGAGCCCGTGTGCTCTGCTGCGTGTGCCTTTCCAGAATTAATGACTGCCCTTCTATTCTGTTTTTCACCCCTGAAGGAGGAAAAAAATAGAAAAGCAAGGCTGTCCCTCCAATGGCTGCTGTTAAAGAATAGTCTAGTGTTTATTGCTGCTGCAGAAGGACAGGCAAGTATCTACAGAGCCTGGTGAAGCATCCTTCTCCTCTCAGCCATCCCCAGCACTGCTGAGAGTGCTAAGACAATAGCGAATAAAAGAAAATTCCCTGTTCCAGGGCTATTTTTACCAGAGTGGTGCAATTTCTGTTCAGTAGACTTATTCCTCTTAGGCTACATCACTGATGATATGGGAGGCTATTTTAGGCATCGCATAAAACGTTCACCCAGTCCTTGCTGAAAAAGAAGCAACCAGTCCCCAGGCCCTTTGGTAAAGGCTGGATGCAGGAGTTTGGCAGTGGTTTGGGTGGAAAGAACTTAGGCTGAGGTTCTGCGAGGGTTTTCCAGCTTGGTTTGGCCACAGAGGTTGTGCGTGACCTTGAGCCCAAGTCTCTTAATTGCTCTTCTTTTCATTATCCTGCAAATGAGAAGGCTACCACTACCTGCTTTGGGACTTAGCTCTTCAAAGTGCTCTGCTAGAGTAGAAGTTGTCTTCTGTTTTACCCAGCACCTTGCACATAGGGACTCAGTAGCTGGCTGGATTTTCTGTGCTCTCCTGCAGTGCAGTGGGGAAAATATCAAAATTGAAGAGAAAACTATGCCTCAAGTTGCAAGATCTTTATTGTTCAGAGCAGGCTTCAGCCACAGTCTCACCACCTCCTTTACAGGGAGCATCTTTGTTCCCCTTTGAGAGGTGCAGTGCTGAAAACTCATGCTACAAAGTGCAAGTTTGTGATTTAAACACCTCCCAAACCTTTACCTGTCAACTTAATAACGTTATATTTCCTCTTTGCTCACACGTGTTTGTGTTTCACCGTGCTGGGCTACTGGGGTATGTGAGTTTTACATGTGCTTCGTGGCTGATCGTGCTTTGTTGGCTGAGCCAGGAAAAGGTGGGGTTAAATCTCAGGCGTGGCTGAGTGCTGCCTGTGTTCCAGCATCACCTGGATAAGGCTCTTCATCCCTGTCTCCTCCTGGGCTTTGTGTCTGGTTGGAAATGCTTTTGCAGGACAATGGAAAATCATACTGTGGAGCAGCTGGAGTGGACGTCTTAATAAGTTGTCTCCCATTTGCAGCATCTTATGATGAAACCCTTTGCCATGGACTGTTTGGTGCGTGGGGTCCCTGGAAACACTCGCATGGGCAGAGCGAAGGTGGTTTGGATTGCTGGTTGAAGGTCCAGCCGTGGGCTCCAGCGCGTAGGACACACCCTGGCAACACATATCAGTGCCTTGTGAACCACTCGAGGTCCCTGCTCAGCTGAGAGAAGTCACAGGACAGTCTTCATGAGGTCCCCTCCTTCATCGCAGCTCCGTGGCGCTGGTTTTGGGACCTGTCCCCGCTCAGGAACAGCTGAGAGTCTTCTTGAGGTTCCCTCCTCCATCCCAACTCCGTGGCGCTGGTTTTGGGATCTGTCCCCGCTCAGGAAGAGCTGAGAGTCTTCTTGAGGTTCCCTCCTCCATCCCAACTCCATAGCACTGGTTTTGGGATCTGTCCCCGCTCAGGAACAGCTGAGAGTCTTCTTGAGGTTCCCTTCTCCATCCCAACTCCATGGTGCTGGTTTTAGGACCTGTCCCCACTCAGGAACAGCTGAGAGTCTTCTTGAGGTTCCCTTCTCCATCCCAACAACGTGGCGCTGGTTTTGGGACCTCCCAGAGCTCCTGGTTTTTCTGGGGAAAGGGTGGCTGGAGGAGAAGGGCTGTAGAAGGGAGGGAGGGTTGGTAGCAGCGCTGTGAACACGCACCAACTGTTAAATGGTGGAGCTGAGGGAGTCGAGGGCAGGATTAGAGTTTCCTTGGTTTCTGCAGGGGATGAGCTCTGCAGTGGGAGGTTTGGCAGCAGCAGGAACCCCTTTCCGATGAGTCACAGGAGGCTTTCTCAGAGGAAAAGGTCTAAGAATTGCGCTAGTGCGGCTCTTGCTCCTTTTTTCCATCCCTTCTGGAGGCCTTTTTGCCGCCATGCGCTGCCTGCTCCACCGTCATCCTTGCTCGGTCCAGGCTGTCTTTGGTGACTACCTTCCTCTCTTGCCTCGTCCTCCTCACTGCTGTGGTGATTTAGAGAGTGGGGGGAGACTGGAGAGCAGGAAAGATGCTTTTACGTCGCTGGGATCCATTTGTAGCAGTGAGGGTGGAACTTCCAGCTGATGCGAAGTTTGATGGATGTGTGAGAAGTCATCTTCTTGCTATTGTGGGGGAAGGAAGGAATCGATTCCCTTTGCAACCCACTACCCACAAAGCTTTGGGAGAGAAGCCTTGGAAATCCACGGGGGATGCGCTGTGCCTCCCTGCAAGCCCCTTGTCCCTCTCAAAGGTGAGAGGGGTTGGTTGGACNCCTCTTAGGCTACATCACTGATGATATGGGAGGCTATTTTAGGCATCGCATAAAACGTTCACCCAGTCCTTGCTGAAAAAGAAGCAACCAGTCCCCAGGCCCTTTGGTAAAGGCTGGATGCAGGAGTTTGGCAGTGGTTTGGGTGGAAAGAACTTAGGCTGAGGTTCTGCGAGGGTTTTCCAGCTTGGTTTGGCCACAGAGGTTGTGCGTGACCTTGAGCCCAAGTCTCTTAATTGCTCTTCTTTTCATTATCCTGCAAATGAGGAGAAGGCTACCACTACCCTTTGGGTTTTAGCTCTTCAAAGTACTCTGTTAGGGTAGAAGTTGTCTTCTGTTTTGCCCAGCACCTTGCACAGAGGGACCCAGTGGCTGGCTGGATTTTCTGTGCTCTCCTGCAGTACAGTAGGGAAAATGTCAAAATTGAAGAGAAAACTATGCCTCAAGTTGCAAGATCTTTATTGTTCAGAGCAGGCTTCAGCTACAGTCTCACCACCTCCTTTACAGGGAGCATCTTTGTTCCCCTTTGAGAGGTGCAGTGCTGAAAACACACGCTACGTAGTGCAAGTTCGTGATTTAAACACCTCCAGAACCTTTACCTGTCAACTTAATAACGTTATATTTCCTCTTTGCTCACATGTGTTTGTGTTTCACTGTGCTGGGCTACTGGGGTATGTGAGTTTTACATGTGCTTCGTGGCTGATCGTGCTTTGTTGGCTGAGCCAGGAAAAGGTGGGGTTAAATCTCAGGCGTGGCTGAGTGCTGCCTGTGTTCCAGCATCACCTGGATAAGGCTCTTCATCCCTGTCTCCTCCTGGGCTTTGTGTCTGGTTGGAAATGCTTTTGCAGGACAATGGAAAATCATACTGTGGAGCAGCTGGAGTGGACGTCTTAATAAGTTGTCTCCCATTTGCAGCATCTTATGATGAAACCCTTTGCCATGGACTGTTTGGTGCGTGGGGTCCCTGGAAACACTCGCATGGGCAGAGCGAAGGTGGTTTGGATTGCTGGTTGAAGGTCCAGCCGTGGGCTCCAGCGCGTAGGACACACCCTGGCAACACATATCAGTGCCTTGTGAACCACTCGAGGTCCCTGCTCAGCTGAGAGAAGTCACAGGACAGTCTTCATGAGGTCCCCTCCTTCATCGCAGCTCCGTGGCGCTGGTTTTGGGACCTGTCCCTGCTCAGCTGAGAGAAGTCACAGGACAGTCTTCATGAGGTCCCCTCCTTCATCCCAACTCCGTGGCGTTGGTTTTGGGACCTGTCCCTGCTCAGCTGAGAGTCTTCTTGAGGTTCCCTCCTCCATCCCAACTCCATGGCACTGTTTTTGGGACCTGTCCCTGCTCAGGAAGAGCTGAGGGTCTTCTTGAGGTTCCCTCCTCCATCCCAACTCCGTGGCGCTGGTTTTGGGATCTGTCCCCGCTCAGGAACAGCTGAGAGTCTTCTTGAGGTTCCCTTCTCCATCCCAACTCCATGGTGCTGGTTTTAGGACCTGTCCCCACTCAGGAACAGCTGAGAGTCTTCTTGAGGTTCCCTCCTCCATCCTAAGTCCGTGGTGCTGGTTTTGGGACCTCCCAGAGCTCCTGGTTTTTCTGGGGAAAGGGTGGCTGGAGGAGAAGGGCTGTAGAAGGGAGGGAGGGTTGGTAGCAGCGCTGTGAACACGCACCAACTGTTAAATGGTGGAGCTGAGGGAGTCGAGGGCAGGATTAGAGTTTCCTTGGTTTCTGCAGGGGATGAGCTCTGCAGTGGGAGGTTTGGCAGCAGCAGGAACCCCTTTCCGATGAGTCACAGGAGGCTTTCTCAGAGGAAAAGGTCTAAGAATTGCGCTAGTGCGGCTCTTGCTCCTTTTTTCCATCCCTTCTGGAGGCCTTTTTGCCGCCATGCGCTGCCTGCTCCACCGTCATCCTTGCTCGGTCCAGGCTGTCTTTGGTGACTGCCTTCCTCTCTTGCCTCGTCCTCCTCACTGCTGTGGTGATTTAGAGAGTGGGGGGAGACTGGAGAGCAGGAAAGATGCTTTTACGTCGCTGGGATCCATTTGTAGCAGTGAGGGTGGAACTTCCAGCTGATGCGAAGTTTGATGGATGTGTGAGAAGTCATCTTCTTGCTATTGTGGGGGAAGGAAGGAATCGATTCCCTTTGCAACCCACTACCCACAAAGCTTTGGGAGAGAAGCCTTGGAAATCCACGGGGGATGCGCTGTGCCTCCCTGCAAGCCCCTTGTCCCTCTCAAAGGTGAGAGGGGTTGGTTGGAC
>WAAB01015812.1:0-15664 GCA_013389865.1 Piaya cayana
CTTCTACTTGAGATTTAACCTGCCTGGCATTTTTTTCTTCACTTCAAAAAAAAAAAAAAAAAAGTAGGCTTTCAGTAAACCTTATCTCATATCTAATAGCTCTATGCTTACAACTCAGGTGTGCTATGGCACTTTCATTTGTATCCTTCATGCAGGATTCCAAACATTCCACGTCACTATCAAACCATTTGCTTTAAGCCTGCTGCGTTTTAGAATTACTTTTTACACCTAATTCAAAGGTTTTATTGGCAATCTCTGGATTGTTTCCTCAAACAAGGTTTAAAAACAATAATTCCACTGGTCATTTTGCACATCCTAAAAACACAGCAACTCCAAAATCAGCATTTGTCTTGCAATTGTATGCTGAGCAACTACTACTTGAAGAAACTCTGAAGTGAAATGCAATACTTGAGAGAAATTCTAACCCTTAATATTTTATGTCACCTTAGCAAAACACACAATATCTTTAATTTCCAACACTGTGCAACTCCTAGAAATAAATGTTACGCACCCGAAACAAACCAGATATTTAGATCCTAATTTAGTGGAACATAACCCTGCCCAGGGTGGCTGAAACTAGATGATCTTTGTGTCCCTTCCAACCCAAGCTACTCAATGATTCCATGATCCTTTCTTTACTAAACACTATGCAAAACTAAGCCAGAACTCCAAAGTCAGCCTTCATTAAATGCCTCTTCTAAGCAAGGGACTCCCAAGTCTTCCTGCCAAAAGACTGCCCTTTAACCAGAGAAGTTTCCTCCTGCTCCAGGGTCACCTTCCCACTCTAGAACTCCAACATGGGAACACACAAGAACCTGTAGCCTGAGTTACCACGGTGACTTGTGATGTCACCTCAACTATTTCAGAGCTGTGGAGTTCAGAGCTTTGTCTTGTTTTTGTTTTATCTGCTCTACAATGAGTGCTCAGCCAGTTTTTTCTCCTCACAATAAAGGACAAGTTATATTTTTATGCTCAAATTTAAAGGACTGATAAAATTCATTGAGAAAAAGTCACATACCAATAGCAACCACAACATACAAGTAAAATTCTACACCTTCTCCAAAGCCCAGAACCACCCTAATCTTCTCAAACAACACAGCAGTGGCAACTGCTTTAAGAAGCTGCATTAAGCAGGCTTGAAGGCTGTCATTAACATCCAGTGTACAGGAATTCGTCCCAAAGGAACTGGAGCACAGTAGTTCTTTCCTGATGTTTTAATGTAATTATACGCATAATACTTAATATAGACTACATCACTTTACTCCCTAGAACTCCATAAAAGAAAATCGAACAGTGTGATCACACTTCTGCAAAGCAGATATGTTAAAAGAATTCTATATCTAAAAAATCCACACTCAGCTAAAGAAGATGAAGCTTACAGAACAACTTATGACCCTATCGGAAGATTCCTGTAGTGCCTTAGGCCAGTCTCATACCTGACTATTAATTCTCCAAACAAGATGGCACGTAGTTTCTTCCCACTTTTGCTTTGAGGAATTTACATATTAAGTAAGTAAAATAAATAACATTCAATGATGTTTGCATTCAAGAGTGCCAAGTGCTACACAATTCAAGGCATTTTTCTTACAGAGAGCTAATTCATGATCAGCTACAGAGAATCATTTTCAGTTCATCAGAATAAAACAGCAGATCTCTGCAACGCTCCTGCTGAAAATGGGAACAAAGCAGGAAATGAAAATAACAGGTACATGTGAAGACATTTCTCAACCAGCATCAATGACTGTTCTCAGGTGTTTCTCACCATACACTGAAGACTCAGAACATTCCCATGCTACATAACTACTGCAGAATTGCTTTTAATGTATTATGGAACTCTTAAAACCCCTGGCATAAACGCTTCCAGAACAATGCATGGAAAAAATTTCTTGCCTATATTGAGTTTTGAGAGGATCTTTGGGGGAAAAAAAAGACCTCAACTAACTAACCACATCATGCAGCAGGAACTTCAAATTTGGTCTTTGTGTTACTGTTTGTTCTTTCAAGTTGGCCTAAAGAAGGGCATAAGCAACATGCTTTTTAGATACTTCCACCTGCACTGGTACCATACCTAAGTCTACCTTTAGCTTCAGGATTCACACTTCCCACCTCAAAGTAACTGCACTTCAAGTTTAGAGAAACACAATCAAGTGACTGCTCTACTCTGGTTCAGCACAGCCAAAGGTCTGGCAGTCTGGTTCTATTCTTAGGCAAAAACCTCTTCAAAACTAGTTGCTGCAGCTTAGGGCAATCACTGACATCAAAACAGAAGACTGAGCAATAAAAAAAAAATCACCAAACTGCCAAGAGTAAGACAATAAAAATATCAAGATTTAATAAATTTATAAACAAAGTAATGAAAAATAGAAGCTGGCTGGTCACATACCTAAAGCAAGTCATAATGAAGTCTGCAACTGGATGAAGAAAAACCAGACAGAAAGCCACTGAGAGGCAGAAAGATTTTAACAAGAAGAGTGAAGATTAGGGAAGGACCCTGATTCTGCACAGATCCCGTGATAACATTAAATTATAGAAGCATAAATGTTATTTTCCTTACTCCAGACCTCCCAACAGCACAAAATTGTTTTTCCTTGCATTTCTATAGGATGCTGACTGTTGTAAAGAACATCAGGCTAAACGTCCATCTCCAAAGCCCTCACTGAGGCTCCCTGACCTTACCCATGTACTTCTTACATTCCTATCATTATATTATACTTATTTACACAAAATCAAAGTACTAATAGACCTTTCATACATTTGTCCACCTACACATCCCAAACATTTTTCAAACTTTTCCCAAAAAATCAGGCAGGAGTTCTTCAGAAGACAACTCCATTTATCCAAGCCTGATTCTTTCAGAGATGGTCTGCCCAGGGCCCAGGATCCTGGAGGGAGAGAGGGAAATGTTTCACACATTACAATTAATTTGCAGGAATAACAAATTACAGTTAGAAAGACATTCTCACAACATACTCTCATTTTTCACTAACTTTAAGCATTACTTGTTCTGCATAGCATCTTAAAACATTCTTTCTAATATAGAAGGCATACAGTCAAGAGGAACTAGGTATCTTCATTAAGTCACTAAATGCTGACTATCACTACCTATGTCTTTTTTGCACTTATCTCAAAGTTTACTGCTCATCATCAGAAAAAACCTTAGTTCCTTTTCAACTGTGCTTTTTGACTTCTACTTGACAGGAGTAAAAAAATACCCACTAGGAGAACAGTAGCTACACAGGCACTGGTAAGTAATGTAAAGACACCGGCATTCTTCACTCACTGCAGCAGTTCTAATAATCCCATCTCTTCTCTAATGCAAACCCTAAAGTCTTCCTCAGCCTTCCACCAAGAAAAATGAACAGCACCCTCCTTCCACCACAGGTTTTTCTTTTTCCCCTTTTGCCGTCAAAGACGACAGAGCTGTACAAAGGAGGCCCAAGCTGCTGACTGCGTATCAAATAAATGCCAAGATTCCTTCCCCCTCCACCCTCCCTTCCCTTTCCTCCAACTTCACTGAGAACCACTGACAACTGCCAAGGCGGGCGGGTGTGGGAAGGCAACAGCGGAAAGACAAGACCTGCACATGCACAACAAGAGGTCGGCCCGAGGTTTTAGGCCGAAGAAGAATCCCATTAACCTAAGATTTCAGCTCAGCTACAGGCAACATTACCCTAGGACACCTCCCTCGAACACATAACAAAGAAAACAGAGAGGAGGAGGTAACTACCCCAGAGCGAGTTCCTGCTCCTCCCCTCATGCTGCTTCTAGCCAAAACAGAGACCACAATGTAAACAGAGACAAGATGTGCGTTTATTGCGGAGCAGGGGGCAGGGGTAGCCCTCACTTTCCAACCGGCTCGTTCCCAGGAACCCCCACCAATTCCTACGGCCGCCGACCCACCGCGCTTTAAGGTTACCGTGCATTTTGCGCACTTTATTGATGTAAACGAAGTTATTTTCCCCTCGATCCTACCGCAACACCTCCCCTCCCGACAGAAGGAATGCCCTTCCTCAGCCCATTGGTTTTCCTTGAACAAAACAAACCGTTTTGCTTTCTCTGAAGTGCCGCGGCCTGGAATACGCAGTCCCCAGAAGACCTTTAAGTTATAAGCACTCGGGAAGAAAAAAAAAAAAAAAGAACAAGTCTTAAGGTCCCATCCTCGTTGTTTACTCACACGCCATAAAACAGCCGTCACGCGAGGAGGCAGGGGGAACGCTGCCCTCACCTTGCTTCTACCCCCTCCCCCGCCCACACGTCAAGGCTGGAGCCTTCTCTGTCGCCCCCATCCCCTCACATCTGCCCCAGGACCGCGGCGGCTCCCCACCCCCCTCCCGTCCTCCAACCCTTTTCGGGCCAGAGATTATTTATTACGCAGGCGGCGAAAGGGCGCGGGGGGGAAGCGAGGGGTTGAACGATCAGGCAGAGAAGGGCGAGGAGGAAAAAAGAACTGTGGAGGGCGTACGCACACTCTCCCCGTCCCATCCCTTCCCACCCCCGTCAGCTGCACGAAAACAACCCCCCCGGCCCCGCGCCTGCGTGCGAAGACCACGAACAATGGGGATCGGAGCGACCGGGCACGAGAAGGGGGGCAGGGAGCTGGCTCCCGTTCCCCCGCTAGTTACCCCCCCGGCCTCCGTGCCCCACAGCGCAGCTCGGCGCGACACCCCGCGCGATTTGTCCCTCCTCCTCCTCTCACCCTTTGTGCCGCGGGGGGTGGCCGGGGGAGCGGGTCCGGCACTCCTGCCGCACCGCGAGGGCCCCGCGCGCCGCCCGCCGCCGTTTGTGTTGGTGCGAAGGGGAGGCAGGGTCGCCAACAGCTGAGAGGATGTAAACAGAAGGTCACGTGATCCTGCCCTTGCAGACAGCTGGACCCGCCCCCTCCGCTCCGCTCCGCGGGGGATGGGCGGTGAGGAGCAGCTCGAGAGTGGGCGGGGGGATCCCTGATTGGTCGCTCCTTGCCAACGCGAGAGCCAATGGGAGGCCGGCGTTTGTGGTCTCGTCAGCAGTCGCTTGGGGAGGGGGATCCGCCTTCTCGCGGTACCAACCGGTCGCAGGCCCTGCCTTCCTACACCGGGATAGAAGCTGCCTATGGGGACCAGACCCTGTCGGGCCGCGATGCCTCTCTCCCTATGTAGAATCATAGAATAGTTTGGGTTGGAAGAGACCTTAAAGATCATCTAGTTCCAACCCCCCTGCCATGGGCAGAGACACCTCCCACCAGACCAGGCTGCCCAAGGCCTCATCCGGGCCGGCCTTGAACACCTCCAGGGATGGGGCAGCCACAGTTTCCCTGGGCAACCTGCGCCAGGGCCTCACCACCCTCATTGTGAAGAAATTCCTACTTACGTCTAGCCTNAAGGAATAGAGGGGCACAATCACTTCCCTCGATCTGCTGGCTACACTTCTTTTGATGCAGCCCAGGATATGGTTGGCCTTCTGCACTGTGCACAACATTGCTGGCTCATGTCGAGCTTCTCATCAGTCAGCATCCACAAGTCCTTCTCTATAGGGCAGCTCTCAATCACATCATCCCCCACTCTGTATTGAAATTGGGGATTGCCCCAACCCGTGTGTAGGACCTTGCACTCAGCCTTGTTGAACTTTATGAGGTTCTCACAGTCCCACTTCTTCAGTTGTCCACGTCCCTCTGGATGACATCCCATCCTTCCAGTTTGGCAACTACACCACTCAGCTTGGTGTCATCTGCAAGGTCCCTGTCTCTTGTGACAGGTGGACAATTGTCTCTCCCCATGAACCACTGGGGAAGGAAAACAGGACAGGGTTCTCAAAGTGAGGGGGAGTGAGAGGGAGTAGCAGAATTGCAGGAAGACAAAGGAAGACACATGGCTTCTTAACCTTGTTTTTTAAAAGAATGACCAGTATCCACCCAAAATTGTTCTCCTTTCACCATGCCTCCTGCTTTTATGGTGTTTTCACTTTGGACAAACAGAGGCAGTGGGGAGGCCAGGGTCTCTTCAGATCCTGTGTCTTATGGCCTCTCACAAGGATCATACAAGAAGCAGTTACTCTTACAAAAACGTGGGTTATTTTTTTAGGCTAAAGTAAAGTTTCATCTAAGTAATTATAATTTTCAAAGTAAGATAGGATGCCCCTCTGAGAGCATGTTTTCTTTCAGACAGTGTTTTTCCCAGACACTGTTCATTCTTTGAAGATGATAATATCTTGTGTGAGCTATGATCTGTGATGAACAGATGTGTCTCCCTCTGTAATCACCTCTGTTTTCACTGCCTCCCTGTCTCGAATGCAAGGTCCAACAGAGAGCTGGAGCCTGAGTTATTAACAAGAGTTTTGAGTCTTGTGAGGTTGATGACAATATTAAAATTAGACCTTAGGAAGTAACAGAATATGCATAAGATTTGTGGGAAAATTTATACATATGCATGTAAGTGGGAAATATATTCTGTAATAGCTTTTGTCCCATTGCACGTGAATGATAGAGATAGCTCCCTCATGTTGCCCAGGCCTGATTAAAGGCTGCTTGCTTTCTAAAACTCTAAAACAAGTCTAAGAGAGTTTTATTTACCAGCATTTTCAGTATCAAGGAGAGCCAGAAAGTGGCACTGGCCCTTCTGAAAGAGGGGGTTCCAGGCTTTGGTGTAGCTGATACTTGAAAGATGAGATCGTTTGACAAACTACAGAGAGGAAGGAGAGGAAGTGGGATTCCCAGGGAATATGAGAAAGGAGGAAGTACTGTGGGAGGAAATGGACAGGAGTAAGGAGAGATTGAAACAGACTGGGGCACCACTAGCAGCTGGTGAAGCCCAAGGTGATCAGTAAGTATGGGGTCGTTCTGAGTCTTGTTTTCAAGTGTGGTTTGTAAGGCATCATCTGGTGTTTGGTTTCAAAGGGGGCTGGAGGAATGATGTGGGATTTGGGGAGTCAGTGAGGAAAGTAGGCCGCTCCTGGTGTTTTGAAGAATTTAAAGTACATAGGTGTCAGGACTTGCAGCAGCTTGGCTAAACAGTTCTCCATTAAGGAAAGGAATGGGAAACACCCAAGATCAGTATCAGAAAATGGATTATATTCGCATTTCCATCACTTCCATCACTTCCTAGACCTTCTCATTTATGACTAGCATACTTATTGCCTGTAAGACGTGATATGCTTAATCTGTATTCAGTCAGGACAAAAGTTATGGCCATATTTTACTTACATTTCAAGAGAACTTTTCAGATTGCTTTTCCCCTGTAAATTACCATTTTATGCCTGAACTGATACTTTTTTTTTTTTTTCCGTACGGGGGGACATGCAGTTAGGAAGGTCATTCTGCCATCTCCTCTCAGAGCTAAGAAGAGGCTACAAAATTCAGGTCTAGCAGAAAATTTCACTCAAGCATGTACAATTCTCCAAATCTGGTCTAACCTGTTTTCTGTTATCTAACCCATTGTCAAACCAGAAGCAAGGTATATGTTTTCTGTGGCAGTATGTAACTTCTGCATCTTGATGACAAAGATATTTATTATTGCATTATTTTGAATTTGAGCTCTGCATAATTTGAGCAATCTTTTGAGTATTAGTTAATATTCTCAAAAAACTTGTCTTAACATGGCAGTCCCATTGAAGTTGTGTGTAAATTGACTAAGTTCAAAACCCATGTAGAGCACTTCTTAATTGAAGCACAGTGAACATCCTTTCATAGAATCATAAAATCACCAGGTTGGAAGAGACCCACTGGATCATCGAGTCCAGCCATTCCCACCAATCTCTAAACCATGCCCCTCAGTACCTCATCCACCCGCACCTTAGACACCTCCAGGGAAGGCAAGTCAACCACCTCCCTGGGAAGACTGTTCCATTGCCTAATGACCCTTTCTGTAAATAATTTTTCCTTATGTCAAGCCTGAACCTCCCCTGGTGGAGCTTGAGGCCACTCCCTCTTATCCAGTACCCCTTCACTTGGGAGAAGAGGCCAGCTCCCTCCTCTCTGCAACCTCCCTTCAGGTAGTTGTGGAGAGCAACTCTCATAAAACAATATGTTGTGTATGCTAAGATGCCCCCAAAATTTCATTATTATGTGAAAGTAAGTAAGTAAGTAAGTAAGTAAGTAAGTAAGTTTATTTGTTTGTTTGTTTGTTTGTTTGTTTGTTTGTTTGTTTTAAATGTCTCTGCAGATCATAATATCATAGAATGGATTAGGTTGTAAGGACCTTAAAGATCATCTAGTTCCAACACCCCAGCCATAAGCAGGGACACCTTGACATTAGATCAGGCTACTCAAGGTCCCAACCAACCTAGTTGGGGTTGCAGGGAAGCGACATCCACAATTTCCCTAGGCAACTTGTTTCAATGTCTCAAGAGCCTTATAGTGAAGAATTTTTTCCTAACGTCTAATCTAAGTCTTCACCCTTCCAATTTAAAGCCTAACATCCTAACACTGCATGCCCTTGTAAGATGTTTCTCCCCAGCAACTTTGTAGGTCACCTTAAGGTACTGGAAGGCCGCTATAAAGTCTCCTCAGAGCCTTCTCTTCTCTAGGCTGACCAAGGCCAACTCTCTCAGCCTGTCCTCATAGTAGAGGTGCTCCAGCCCTCTGATCATCTTTGTAGCCCTCCTCTGGACCCATTCCAAAGCTCCATATCCTTCTTATGCTGAGGATTCCAGAACTGGACATAATACTCCAGGTGGGGTCTCACGAGAGCAGAGTAGAGGGGCTGAATCACCTCCCTTGACCTGCTGGCCACGTTTCTTTTGATACAGTCCAGGACATGGTTGGCCTTCTGGTCTGCAAACACACATTAATTGCTCATGTCAAGTTTCTTATCAATATGCATCTCTAAGTTCTTCTCCACAGTGATACTCTCAATCTTGTTATCCTCCATCCTGTATTGAAACTGCAGATTGCCCTGACCCAGGTGTAGGACCATGCACTTAGCCTTGTTGAAGCTCATGATATTCACACAGGCCCACTTTTCCAGCATGTCCAGGTCCCTCTGGATGACATCCCATCCTTCTGGCATCACAAGTGAACCACTCAGCTTGGTTTCATCTGCAAACTTACTGAGGCTGCACTCAATCTCACTCTCTGTATTAAACAGCACTGGTCTCAGTAGGGAGCCCTGAGGGACACCGCTTGTGGATCTCTATCGAGTCATTGACCACTACTCTCTGAGTGCATTTATGCATTATGTATTCTTTTGATACTTTGTCCAGTTATTTTTTTCATGATCATGCAAATAAAGACACTAAACTAGGTAGAACATTCCAGTTTGTCTTCATTCTGTGCTATTGACAAAGGTTATAATAGTGAGATGCCTGATACAAAAGTGTGTACTCTAGATTATCATTGTACTGGTAAATTGGAGATTTGGTACTAGGTATTATTAAGGTTATGTACTGAGACTTAAGTGTTTTAGTATTGAGCAGAAAATTATAAGTACAAAGCTATATTTAATGAGAACTATTCAATAAATGGTGCTTGTATCAGAAACGGTGTGACCAGTGGGTCCAGGGAGGTTATTCTGCCCCTGTACTCGGCACTGGTGAGACNGGGAGCTGTCTTCTTCTCCCAAGTGACAGGGGACAGGACAAGAGGTAATGGCCTCAAGCTCCTCCAGGGGAGATTTAGGCTCGACATAAGGAAAAAAATTTTCACAGAAAGGGTCATTAGGCATTGGACCAGGCTGCCCAGGGAGGTGGTTGATTCACCTTCCCTGGAGGTCTTTAAGGTATGGGTGGACGAGTTGCTGAGGAGCATGATTTAGTGTTTGATAGGAATGGTTGGGACTCGATGATTCGGTGGGTCTCTTCCAACCTGGTGATTCTATGATTCTATGATTCTATGTTATACATATTGAATAGTTAGGTGTATTTGGGTTCTTTTTTACTAAAAGGAAATTGTTGTTTAGACTAAAACAGCATTTTGGCCTTCCTAAAAATGGTATTTTAGTACAGTGGTGTTCATGTTCCCATGGCAGGAATTGGATCAGCACCCACAGAGAGCCAAACCCAAGCTGATTTGATTCAGTTGCATCTATGATACCAACCCACCCATAGTTAGGTTGTAATGGACTAGTTTGACTGCAGTCACATATCACATTGTAAACCCCAGTTCTGATGGGTAGCAAAACAACAAACAGGCTCTGTAGGCTGTTGATGTAGACTTCTGAAACCAGAATGCAGCTACACTGTTTCAGATGTGGCCTGTCTCTGAAAGTAGCTTAGTCACAGTTGTATGTTGTTGCTTTGACAAGTGAGACTTGAAAAACTTCTCCTGTAAGTTCAGTGAGATCTACATATGCAAGCTCTAGTGTCTCTGCATCTTTTGCCCTGTTAATCTGCAGTTTGGTGAAACAAACCCAGCAGAACTGTCTTGGGTAAATGTAGTCATATGCTGATGAAGCTTTAGATCAGAATAACCCATCTCAAAAGCTCCAGAGCAAAAAGCATCTTTAAAAGGAGGAAATCATTCTTTACACCAAGCCATGTTTATGTGCCAGGTTATTTCACAGAGTATTTCTGCTGGTCTCTAATACTTACTTACCACTTCAATTTTCTTTTGGAACTGCAGACTATGTCCCTTTCCCACCCACTTAGGCAGTTAGTACTGTAACCTTGCTAAAGCATTTGCAATATTTAGGAATAAAGATTTTCATTGCTGTATATTTTGAAATACACCCTTCACAGACACAAATTGCATTAAGCAATTAACCAGCATTACGCATGCTGTGGATCATGATCATGGTGCCCTGAAGCACACAGAAACAGTTCCAACTAAACTATGTTGGGGCTTGAGTCACATTTTTTTTTAATTACCTTTAATCAATCTGTGCATCCCACCTCTCATGCCCCTTTTAAGTGATCACAACTCTTACCTGCTTTATTAGAGGAGATGTGATACAACAGTAGCAGAAATGTCATCTTTTGTTGCCCTGACCAAACAGGAATAGCAGTGATAATTACCAAAAAAGATATGCCTGCATATATCTACTTAGGAAAGTGCAGGAGGCTTTTTTTCCCTCTTACCATGAAATCCTCAGTGTTAGCATTTTCAGGGCCCTTGGAGCAGTCTTGCTGGGAGTGCTGCTGGCTGCAGGCAAAAGATGATGCAGAGCCAGAAGTATTATTTTAGCTGCCAGAGCATAAGTTATGCTCAGTTCATATTTTAAAGCACTGAAAGTATGTGATAGGAAAAAATATATTTATTTTAACTCAAAGATGAAAATGGCTGAAATGAAAAATGAAATTAAAAGGAATTGTGGCCATAGACATTGATCTTAAGGATGTGTCTCTCATGAACTGCTGTCTGGCCTTTGTCAGATTATTTTTCCAATTCACTGCATGTGCATTCATGTTTTTGTCTCTTAAGAACAAATCTGACATGGATACAATGGAAGAGTTCCAGTGGCCTGTAGTTACAGATAAGTGTTTAACCAAATGTTGTTCATAATCATAAACTGATCACGTCTTCACATAATATAAAATCTAGTCACACAATCAAATATTAAAAAAATCTTCTAGAATTTGATAACAAGACAAGTGCTTGTCTTTTAGCTTTCATGTCTAGAAGTAGTCTATTCATCTGTAATGATACTTTACAGATAATAGGGTATATTAAGCCATTCTCCTTCATAGAATCATAGGATCACCAGGTTGGAAAAGACCCCCAGAATCATCAAGTGCAACCATTCCTATCTGCCACTAAACCACGTCCCTGAACACCTCATCCACCTGTCTTTTAAACACCTCTAGGGATGGTGACACAATCACCTCCCTCAGCAGATTGTTCCAGTGCACAATGACCCTTTCTGTGAAAAAAATTCATTCTGATATCTAGCTTGAACCTCCTCTGGCAGATCTTGAGACCATTCACTCTTGTTCTGTCCCCTGCCACTTGGCAGAAGAGGCCAGCTCCCTTGTCTTTACAACCTTCTTTTCGGTAATTGTAGAGACCATAAGGTCTCCCCTCAGCCTCCTCCAGGCTAAACAACCCCAACTCCCTCAGCTGCCCCTTGTAAGACTTGTTTTTCAGCTCCTTCACCAGCTTTGTTGCTCTTCTCTGGACTCGCTCCAGAGCCTCAACGTCCTTCTTGTGGTGAGGGGCCCAGAACTGCACACAGTATTCAAGGAACGGTCTCGCCAGTGCTGAGCACAGAGGGAGAATAACCTTCCTGGACCTGCTGGTCATGCAGTTTCTGACACAAGCCAAGATGCCATTGGCCTTCTTGGCCACCTGGACACACTGCTGGCTCATGTTCAGCTGGCTATCAATCAACACCCCAAAGGTTATGGATACCTACTTTCATTGCATTTTTTTTTTTTCCATGACCCATGATGGGAAAAGAAATGTCTTCCTTCAGTGTTTCTGCTTTCAACCATTTGTAACTTGTCTCAGAAGTCTATTAAGACACAAAATAAATGTGTCGGCAGAAATGTCATCTATTATCACCTCTATCCTACTCACTGATTGTAAACTGCAAGCACGAGACATTCTCCATGGAAATATGTTGATTTGTCTCTGGCTGTAGCTGACAGTGAGTCAAAACCAGACTATTTATATCATCCTTATTTTAAATCAATAGGGTGTTTTGCTAAATTTATAATGCTATTTTTTAGAAGCAGCACAGTCCTTCAAACTGAGAAAAATTATATGCAACCATGGTTAATCATTTGAAGCCAAGAGTCTATGAGCTTCCTTTGAATGAGTCATATTGAAAGGCAGTTACTGTATTTTGTATCTTAAATAATAGCAAAATTTTTATTCTGAAATTAATACATTTGGGGAATGGATTCATCATCCTTCAGGTGTTCAAAAAATGTGTAGGCTTGGCACTTTGGGACATGATTTAGTTGGCATGGTGGTGTTGGCCTGATGGTCGGACTTGGTGATCTTAGAGGCCTTTTCCAACTGTAATGATTCTGTGATTGTATGAATTTGCCCATGATTTTAATCTTCTTAATCAAATTTGGACAATTGTGTAATTTAATTAATATGCATTAACATTTAATTTATAGAGCCTTTCTTCTATTTATGGGCTGATAATACACTATCATTAATCCCCCTATTAATAGTCAGTTGGCCTATGTGTAATAATTTAAGAGGCTTTTAAGTCCAACCATTAAGTTAGATCAATAGTCTATTGGGTAACTATTTCTTCTATGCTGCTTTTAATTCTAAATGGGAAAGACAAGGAAAGCTATCTGTATGATGTAAATATGTCAAAAATCCAAATGTCTCTAGTTTAATTTCTAACACATTTAATATTTTGGCAAAGTGAGAAGGTTAACTTTCTGGCATTTTTTTCCTAAGAGAATTTAAATACCTTAATAGGATTGAGTTATTATAGACATTAATTTAGTTTTCATTTGGGCTGTATAAAACCATCCTTTACCAGAAGGCTACCAAACAGACAAGGGAACAGTCATTTCTTGTATAGAGATCATTAAAAATAACATAGGGTTTTTTTTTAAGTTCATAGGATATAAATTCTGCATTTTAAGTATTTTTTATGAGAAACAGAGAAAGAATACAGTAGATCCAGCAGACTTACCAAAATATTTGTGTTTAATGTCCAGGATGCAGAATGCTTTTTAAAGATCTGCTAACGGAACATAATATTTTCTTTTAGCCTCTTCCAAACTCTTAAAGCATTACGCAAAACCCAACTGACATTTTTCTCCAAATTTGTCACAAGTTTTACACCTTTTTTTTTGTTTGCTTGTTTTTGCTTTTCGGATGATGTAGTTGACTATTAGTCAGTCTTTTGTGCAGATGGCTGGGACAGTAAAAGTGAAACTTCATAACTGTCCCTCAGGTGCACATTATTAAGTAAGTTATATGAAACTAGATTGTTAGAGGAGATGTAAAGGGTCTCTGGAACAGATATGTTCTCAACCAATTAATTATATTGCTTTCCTAGATTCTGTCATCTGTGGTTGCACACCACACCTTTAGGTATAGAGCACATGAAATAAAATGGCCTGAATATTCTCCCCTGTTTTATTCCTCCCGTTCTTGGGGCAATGGTGACAGAGGTAAAAATTATAAGATACTAGGTAGGTAAAATACCACCATTGAAATGAATTAATTGAATACAACTCTAAGGAATGATATGCCTACGAGTGAACTATATGGCAGTACCAAGCATTGGGTTACTTTCACAACTTTATGGCACATCAAGGTAGGGAGGAGAAGATCAGTAATAGGACAAGGTAGGAAACAAAGGATGAGAGAGAAGAAACCAGGATCTGAGAAGCTACAGAAGGCTGCAGAAAGCAGCCAATGAGAACAGAGCAAAACAAAGCTCAAGATTTTAACTATTTAATTTAAATTTTTTTTTTATGACTACACAATTCTCTTTTTGTTCATTTCTGCAGCTGTTTCCACTTGTGCTAACTGCAATATATTGTCTGCTTTCAGCTATTCAGTACTACAGAGTAGGAGAATACTGTCTAGAAAGATGCCTGGAGGAGAAGGACCTGGGGGTGTTGGTTGACAACTAACTGAACATGAGCCAGCAGTGTGTCCAGGTGGCCAAGAAGGCCAATGGCATCTTGGCTTGTATCAGAAACAGTGTGACCAGAGGGTCCAGGGAGGTTATTCTCCCTCTGTACTCTGCACTGGTGAGACCACTCCTTGAATATTGTGTTCAGTCTGGGACCCTCACCACAAGAAGGATGTTGAGGCTCTGGAGCGAGTCCAGAGAAGAGTGACAAAGCTGGTGAAGGGGATGGAGAACAAGTCTTATGAGGAGCAACTGAGAGAGCTGGGGTTGTTTACCCTGGAGAAGAGAAGTCTGAGGGGAGACCTTATTGCTCTCTACAACTACCTGAAGGGAGGTTATAGAGAGGAGGGTAATGGCCTCTCCTCCCAAGTGACAGTGGACAAGACAAGGTGGGGATGGCTTCAAGCTCTGCCAGAGGAGGTTCAAGCTGGACATCAGAAGAACATTTTTCACAGAAGTGATCATTGTGCACTGGAACAAGCTGCCAAGGGATGTGGTTGAGCAACCATCCCTGAAGGTGTCTGAAAGATGGGTGGATGAGGTGCTCACTGGCATGGTTTAGTGGCAGATAGGAATGGTTGCACTCGATGATTCTGGGGGTCTTTTCCAACCTAGTTATTCTGTGATTCCATTATTCTCATAAAAAGACATATAGAGTAAAGCACAACTAGATCCCATTGTGTCTGCAATGTCGAGGAAGTGTCACAAGCACATTTTGGAAAGTTTCTGAAAAGCAAGGCCAGCTGAAAAATGAAAAGAGCAAAACACATACTGAAGGCAAATCTTGTAAGTGATGTCTGCAGATCATGAGAGTAGTAGACTTGGGCTCCTCCATACATATCTTGTTGCATGATATACTGACTGCTTTTGGGTGCCTCACTACTAAGAGAGATTCACTTTTGACAGGAATGGTGGCCATGAGTACCAGGGAGCAGGAAAAGCAGGACGCTTAAGGTTATAGGTGAATAAGGAGCTGAAAGCAGCCACAGCGCAGGATGAGTCGTGCTCTCATTGACATGGCACGGTCCAATAGCGCCTGAGCTGGATAAGCTGCACACAGTGGTAACAGCAACCCACCTTGTGAACAGTCCAGGAATCATAAGACAAAAGCAAGGCAACAAGTGAGATCTAAGCTGAATCCAGGAAATATGAACAGCAATGCAGGGTTGGGGATGGTAGGTACACCTAGAATCATAGAATCA
>WAAB01015813.1:0-27439 GCA_013389865.1 Piaya cayana
TTTTGTAGAGGCTTTCAGGCTCTTGTGAGAATAAAATAGATTAATTTATTCAAGTCTGGATGTTTTTAGAATATTATAGGTAAACTGTAAAAATGCTTGACACCAGTTTTTTTCCTGTGTTTCCTTTGAAGGCCTCTGGTACTGAGGCAGAGCTTACTAGAAATGTGAAAGTCTTCATGTGTCGATAGGGCAAGCTGATGGGAAGAAGTAGTCTGTGTTCTGTGTTCTCAGCCACAGGTTTTGGGTAGTCTTCAGTTAATACACTGTCTTATTAAACTTGCTTTCTGTAATTTTTCCGTTATGTTCTGAAGGCCGTAATTACTTCCAATATGGTTGTCTCGGATTGAGATCTGAGTACAGTGCAGGTATTCAATAAGAACTGTTTCTTGCCCAAGGAGAAGGAGCATAGACAGTTGCAATTCAACAAAGGTTTAAATAGGCAAAGTATTGGAGGGAGTTACATTGGAAGACTTCCTTTTCCAAAATACCTCCTGTTACTGATATCTGTTGTTTGATGGTCAAGAATTAGTTTTCTGCCTACTTGTGTTCTTAGCTTCAGATTCCATGAAGCTTCAAATTCCATTATTTCATTTGCAAGGAAGATGTGTCTGGGAATGACTCTGTCATTTCTGACTAAAAGTTAGCTAATGCCTTGAAGTTCAATTTCATTTCAGTTTTCATTAAATGCATGTTTGATTTGCTCTTCTCCATGACATTTTCATTCAGTATTAGAGAGATGGTTTTAATCTGTTAGTACAAACAGGTAGCAAGAGGAGTTTTCTGTGATTATCTGTGATAACTGGTTGTCACATAATAGGTGAAAAACTTAAGCCTAATTTTCTTATGAACGGATCAGGGCACTTTCTTCTCCCAGTTTTTTGTCTAGTAAAATTTGTAGACAGGGTTTTTTTTGCACCATTTATGTACCGTGCTACCAGAATGTTACACACTATGGATGTGGTTCTGCAGGTAAATGTTTCTTGGGTTGCTCAGGTATACAGTTAATATAGGCCTTTGTTGTAGAGGGGGAAGGTTTGCTTTAATATTACAAAATTACTTCTAGGTCTTTTGCTGGAGGTTTTTATGTGCTTCTTGGGTACCAAGTATTTTGCTCATCTTCCAGAACACGGGCTGTTGTAGTACTTGAAGATGGGAGAGAAGGGTGATGTTCAGAAAAATAGTAAATGGTGATCACAGAATCACTAGGTTGGAAAAGACCCATAGGCCAGATCATTGAGTCCAACCGTTCCTATCAATCACTAACCCATGCCCCTCAGCACCTCATCCACCCTTCTTTAAACACCTCCAGGGAAGATGACTCAACACCCCCCACACACACCAGGCAGCCTGTTCCAGTGCCCAGAGACCCTTTCCTTGAAAAACTTTTTCCCCTGATGTCACGCCTAAACCTCCCCTGGTGGAGCTTGAGGCCATTCCCTGCCCCGTTGTCCTGTGTAATGGGACCATACACCTTACAAACAATGTCTAAACAATTTCACATTTTAAACTTTAACAGTAATAATATTGAGAAGTATCACCTAAGATGTTTTGCTTTCTTCCTGACAAGTAATTCTTAGTTCGTGGTGGCTGTCATGGTGAAACATTGGTATTATTTTAGCAATATCTTGCTTTTGCATGGGAAGAGCTGGGTAAGGGCATAACAACTAAATGTTAACTCAGATCCTTTTGTAAATGTTCTTGCTGAAAGATGTGCAATCATCAAAACTTTTCAGGTGATTGTTGTCTTTCTGATGTCTTACTGAGCAGAGCGAAGCTGCTGTGTGGTCTTTCAGCACGGCTTTGATGTTTGGAAAAGGTTGTTAAGTGCTGGAATTTGTGTACGGGAAGTTGGATAAGTTTTGCTTCTGTGCAGAACTGAAGTGTTAGGGTATTGCCACTCTATATTCTTGTATGTTACTTGGCCTGACAAACCTCAAAGCACTGCTGAAGTGAAATAGTTGAAACTTGGCATGTTGCTTCTGGGTGACTGCTGTGTGGCTCCTGAAGTTAATTGTATAGGTTTGTATTTGTCTATTTAGAAAATGAATTCTCTAGAACCAAGGTAGCATGCTTATTTTACTTTTCCCTTTAGGTTTCATGGTAAAACAAAATACGACTGTATTGCATGTGAAATAGGTAGTCTAGTATAGCTTTTGCAGTCTGATTGCTCTGCTTCCAAGAATTTGCAAATAGAATTCGTATGATGTATGTGGATTGCATTATAAAAGTTGAATATAAATCTGGCCCTGCTATGATAAGTACTTGTTATATGGGGGTTTTCTTTCCTGTATGTAGTTTTTGATGCAAATAAATCTTTTTCTGTGGCTTATGACAAAAGGGCTCTTGGAACTCTCTTGTTTACTGTGCTTTGGCCTAGATAAGTACCAGCATCTCTTGTGATGTGGGGAAATAAAGTCTGTCCCTAAAGCAAGTGCTTAGGTGAGGGGGTAAGTATTGGGATACAAGTTGGTGATCTTGAGCTGGAAGGTTGAAGTGTATTAGTGGAAGGTTGGGGGAAATCAACTGTTATAATTGTTGTAACAATTCTGTAGAATCTTATAGTTGAAAGCTGCTCAAGAGTAGAGAGAACTTTGTTGAAATAACTTGCTCTTCTCATCAGGTAATCATTCAGGGCTTTCGAAGCTACAGGGACCAAACCATTGTGGACCCGTTCAGCTCAAAACACAATGTCATTGGTAAGTTCCCATGCTTGTCTTTTAACAGTAACTAGAGCTGCACTGTTCTTTGAGATGATGTTCATATTAGAGTTCTTTATAGCTTTTAAGATTCTGCCTATGTGTGCCAACTACGTTTTCTGTTTGGGAAGCTTTTTTTTTAACAGTTGTGTGTAGCATACCACAAGGCATATTCTGCTTACAGCAAAGTAATGCTAGCGTTGAATTTTGCTGTGACAATGGTATGTCTGGGTCCTCAATAATTGAGTGAGGTCTGTAAATTCCATACATGCAGATTTCTAGCAACCAAGACCCCCTTTAAAGGCTGTCCTTGCAGGAACAGTGTCAGAGAATTTGTATAGGATTTTTTTTTGGTGGGGTGCAAGCGTGGTCATTCTTGGTAAGTAAGCACACTACTAACTACTGTAAAGTGCACCGAAGAAGAAGCTTCTCTTTCCTTCAGCTTTGGAGGAATGAATTTCTGGCATGCAGACTGTCAAAAAGTATAGTCTAAGTTTCAAAGTGTAGTTTGATACCCAATATAACAGCATGTTTTGTTGTCCACCATTCTCATTCGTCTTCCTGTTTTTTGCCAATGGATGCCTAGTCCTGTCTTTTCATTTGCTTTGAATTTAATGATTGTGCAGCAACTTTGAGACTGATGACTTAACAGAAGACAATTTTGGACATAAAAACTTAGTAGCTAATATTTTCCCTGAGGCTGGAAAAACTGTGACTATGGCTTGAATAGCATGACCTGTAATGTAATGTTATTTCATCAGGAGCTAAAACTTCATCAGGGTATTAGCGTTTTCAAAAGAGAAAAAAAAATACCTAGCTTCACAAATTTTTGCCTTTTAAAATCTTTTAACTACTTGTACAATCCCAAGTAGTTTGGGGGGTGAGGTGAACCTGGAGGGCATGTGGGCAGGAAGGGATGAAGTGTCTGGGATGCTCATTGCTACAAGCAGTTTCAAAATGAATACAGTAGGTACCAATCTTAAAGGTAAGGCAGTGAGTGTTGCTGAATGAAACCCTTCAGAACCAAGCACCACAATTACTGTATGTTAGCATAGTGCAGTGTTCTTTCGCTTCTAATTTTTTAAAAATAGAAATAGTAGTTCTTCCAGTCCTTTTAAAACAAGACATTGCTGAATTAGCAAGTGAAGTATTAAGGAATTCATGCTTTCCCTGATGTTCATACAGTCAATCGGAATGCACAGGCAAGTGATTTTTTGTGGTTAAATATAAAAGCAGTGGTGCTAGGACTGACACCTAATATTTAAGGTGCTAATAATTGGAATAGATAGGAGCAGTTTAACTGTTATTCTCATGTGGAGTAGTGTTGGAGTAAGTTGTTGCAATGTATTTGAGTGGGGAAAGGACTGCTCTCCTGTTCTTGGGACAGTGACTAAGTGATTCATCTGCTAAGTTTTCCTCATTTCCTTGAGATTTTGTTTGGCTGTGTTATATTTGAGTTCTGGCTTGAGTATTTATATGCAAAATATAATGTACATTGCAATTTTAACTTATGTCAGCTTTTTGTTTTCCTGATGTACTTTGTTTTAATTTTAAGTGGGAAGAAATGGATCTGGAAAAAGCAACTTTTTTTATGGTAAGTGTGGATTTCTTAATATAATTGCTTGGGGGGGGGTGCTGATGATACTAAATTTTTATGGTTTTGCCAGGAGTTGGTTTGAAAAATGTTCCTCCTCAGCAGGGAGTAGGAGATTGGTAATTATTTCGCGATGATGAAAGGCAGATCTCAGTGCACTTCTTTGATACTTAGCTTTAAATGTTCACTAGTATTTGGCTTCTGTGACTAAGGGCCTTCTAAGGTTTTTAAATGGCAAATATTTTACAGGATGAAACTGATTCTAAAAGTCACCGACATTGAAAGCCAATTATGATATTTGAATTTTCTTAAGACACATGTAGTGACTGAATTCTGAGCTGGTTCCATAGCAGTATGGGACAGCTTATGCAATCTCTTAATGTATGGTTATGCGGGGGATTTTTTGGGGTGGGAGCATCAGTGGAGAAGCAGAGATGCTAGTCAAAGGTGTTAGTGGTCTTTGTGATGACAGTATTTATAGATTGCCAAGTGTTAAGTATTTTAGCATACAGGCTAGGTTAACACTATTGCAGTGTATTTGTAGAGGAAAACTCATCCTACTTGTGCAGCAGTGTTAATGCTTATGCAGTGCACTAGTAAGGTAGTGACAGGGAGACTGCTTCAGAGAAATTCTAGCGTATAGCAGGCTGAGTGACAAAGACCCAGCAGATTAACGTTTGAAATGAAGTAATGAAGAAATATTGTAAGATATTAGCAATGGCATGGATACACTATACAGCAGTAAGCAAGTATGTTTTAAATTAAAGAAACTGCCTAAAGAAAAGAATAAATCTTCTGTTTCTTTACTGTTTTATTGCAGCGATTCAGTTTGTTCTCAGTGATGAGTTTAGTCATCTTCGCCCAGAGCAGAGACTGGCTTTGTTGCATGTAAGTGAAGGTGTATAACAAGAAGACTAAAGAATAAGCTAATGCAATTGAAAATTACTACAAAAATGGTAAATTGCTGGGCTGTGCCTATTTTAAGCCAATTGTTTTGTAAGCATCCTTGAACAATTTTTGATTCCCTTTTGGAAAAAATAACATATTATGCTGGTAATGCACACCAGTGAATAAAAATATATGTATTGAATCTTACATAGATACTCTTGACGCTTAAATCCTTAGAATTAAAGGGGAGGTGGGGTTGTCAGGAGAAGGGGAGATTAAAGATCGCAAAATCCTTTTAAGGTTGGAATTATCTAACCAAATTATCTGCTTTCTTAGGAAGGTACAGGTCCTCGTGTTATTTCAGCATTTGTGGAAATTATTTTTGACAATTCAGACAACAGGCTGCCGGTAAGTTGAATACATTACTTCATGATGACCATTTCAGACTCTAATGTCTCTAACATATAAATGTTCAGTATGTGGTAGCTGCTTTTGAGTCAGTTCTGGGAAAAAGTGCCATAAACGTTCTGTGTTAGTTATACACCTACTGCAAGCAGTTAAATTTAATGGATTCTGTTTTCTTAAGATTGATAAAGAGGAAGTCTCACTTCGCAGAGTCATTGGAGCCAAGAAGGACCAATATTTCTTAGACAAGAAAATGGTGACGTAGGTACTTCTTTTCCTTAGTTGAATGATGCTAGTAAAATTCTGTGCTTACATCAAACGCTTGCATCTCTAGCCTGAAATAAATTAATTGTCGTGATTTCCATGAGCATCTGTAATTCATTTGAGGAATACTGAGTACTGGTAGTTTGACAACAAGGGCATCAGTCCTCGTGCAATACACTGCAGACTTTGAATTTACAGTTTCATTAACATGGTGTTTAACTGCTTATATAATACCTTAGGGTTTTTTTGGTTTTGGTTTTTTTTAATGGAGGTTACCAGACATTAAGTTGCTTCATATCCTTCCTTCAAATATCTTTACCTGTATTTGCCTCCTTTTTTAAGGTGCTTCTTTATTGATCTTTTTCCAATGCTATAATGTTTTATGTGTTTTCTATTTTCACTCCCTCATTTCATGTTAGAATTGGCTATTATCAAATAAAGAAACTTTTTCAAATAAAGAAACTTTTTCAAACAAAGCCTGTGTCACACGGTGATTATAGTGTGTGATGTATAGTTTGGGGTACTGAATTTTTGCAGCTGTCATTTGTACTGTGTTTCTAATAGATTCACAATAACATTTCAGGAAAAATGATGTAATGAATCTTCTTGAGAGTGCTGGATTTTCTCGCAGTAATCCCTACTATATTGTCAAACAAGGAAAGGTAAGATTTTTCACAAATTGTTAGAAACAGTTGTCAAGAGTCTCATGTTTCCTTTATGTCAAACTTTGGTTAACTTCTGCAGTAATTAAACTAAGCCTAAATCCTAAATCTATCTTGTAGATACTGCTTTTGCAACTGTTACTATTTTAGTAGTATGTCGATTTTAAGAAAATTTTTGATATCTAATGTTGATAATTAGAAAAGGGTTTTTCATGGCAATTATGTGATTTTCCATGTACTTAAATAGAAAGCATGCTTAATTCATACGAATATTTCAGTGTAAATTCATGGATTTCTGGGTCTTAGAGTTGAGGTAGTAAAGTAATTGTAGAGAATTTTAAGAGGCAAAAAATATTGTAAATGGAGGGTGAAAGCAGTGAAAGGGTTCACTGCTGTGAAAGGGTTCACGGCATGGCCTGTAGTGACTTCCTCGCCAGACTTTTCAAAGGACACCCAGACCTGGAGACAAGGACATCTTACCTGTAATGGCTCACAGGGTGGGGCTCCATGGAGACACTGATAACTGTCGGCTCCTAAAGGTCACCAAAAGGCATACTTAAAAGGGGAATGCAGGAGGCTTGAGGAGCACTTGATGGCAGAAATACTGACCTGGTAGTACCCTCTCTCAAATGTTTATCAAGCTGTATTTTCCTATTGAGCTGAATGGGCTTCAGCTGGAAAGTCACTTATGTTTAGTAGTGGTGCACGTGACTTACTGCCAAAGTACACATACTGGTTTTAATATAAGACAAATTAGAAACAGTTATCTCCTTTTAAAAGTATATAGTCACTGAATTTCTGTTGAAGGAAAGCGAGGTTTACGTCTGCTTTAGTTGTATGACTGATTTAATGTTGGGTTAACGAGTGTTTCATGACCTCAGTTATTTTCAAGATATGTAACCTCCATATTTTGGTGTGGTTTTATGGAGGCCTTTAAACTAGTTGGTTTAGCACTAGGACTTAAAACCCCAAGTTTGAGGTTCTCTAAACATAGTTTTGAGTGGGTAGCGATTTCTGCAGTTCACAGAATATTAGTATCTTGAGTTTTAGTAATAGGTGGTAGGCTTTGAAACTGAAGTACATTACAAGAACAGTACTTCGTGTCCTCAAGTAATTATCTCAAAGAAAGCAGTGTAGTATTTACTAGATACCTAAATCTTCCTGCCAAAAGCTCAGGCAAACTGGCACTGCAAAATGAAATGCAGTCTTTGATCTTTTGTGGTTAGCCATGCATCTAGAGCAGGCTGTTGAACTCATAGATCTTGAAATTTTCAGATCAACCAGATGGCTACTGCTCCTGATTCTCAGCGACTGAAGTTACTAAGAGAAGTAGCTGGTACCAGAGTGTATGATGAACGTAAAGAAGAGAGCATTTCACTAATGAAAGAAACAGGTAAAAATAGTTGAAGAAATTGATGTTTTCTCTTGGTTCCATTAACTCTGAAGCTTTCAGTAAAGCTAATTGCTAGATAGATTTTATTTGTGGTACGTTAAATGTTATACAGCATGTCATATTTCCTCCTTGAATTTTAAATATCTCAAAAGGTTTAAAAAGTGATTTCCATGTGTGCTTGTAAAAAATTGTAGCTAGGCTAATGGGGATATTTATATTTGTACTGTTCAAAACACGAGTGATGTCGGCTGACAGTGATCCACAAATCAGGGTATCTGCTGCTATGCAAGTGCTAACATTTATGCAGTATAGACTATAATTATTTCAAGTGTGTGAGCCAGGGGAGTACATGCTTGTGTTGCCACACATAACTAGTATTGACAGTTCTGCTGTTACAGTGGTTTTTTTGAGGAACCTCTGGATGTGTGTTCTTTTCACATTTTGTAACTGTTGACAAAGAGTCAATCAGTTTAGAAGATTGAGTCACTTTAAAGGTGTGGAACTGTATAACAGTGTTTAACTGAATTTCAATGTTGTCATCTTTTCTAAAGAGGGCAAACGAGAGAAGATCAATGAGTTGTTGAAATACATTGAAGAGCGACTACATACCCTAGAAGAAGAGAAAGAAGAACTGGCTCAGTACCAGAAGTGGGATAAAATGAGGAGAGCATTAGAATATACAATTTACAACCAGGAGCTTAATGAAACCCGAGCTAAGCTTGATGAGGTATAATATCTTGGCTAATAGAAAATATAATATGAGCTATTGATTTGCTTTTTGCCAACATGTCCTCGTGTTCCTTGGTGGAATCCTGGCAATGTTCTTAACTCATTTAACGAAAATTTTCTTGCTGGAACTACTACTAAAACAGAATCTTTCTACCTGAGCTGATGGTGATATTTCCTTACAGCTTTCTGCCAAACGAGAGACAAGTGGAGAGAAATCAAGGCAGCTGAGAGATGCACAGCAAGATGCTAGAGATAAAATGGAGGTAAAATACTTTTAACAGGGACTCTCCAGAGGTGTGTTTTGCCTTGTAGTGTGGTTTTTTTGTTTTGGGTTTTGTTTTATTTTTTTTTTGAGGAGGGGAGTGATGAGTGTTTAAAAAACAGCGTTTAGTTTTATTCTGTGCTTTTGTCCTGTTGGGAAACAGGAGAAAATTTCCACAATTTTAGTGTATCTTGATCTACACAATGATGATTTGAGTTTTGATAAGTACCGAAATGTGCATACTCTGTTTAATTTTTTATTTTTTTTTTGAGGAGGGGGGTGGTGAGTGTTTAAAAAACAGCATTTAGTTTTATTCTGTGCTTTTGTCCTGTTGGGAAACAGGAGAAAATTTCCACAATTTTAGTGTATCTTGATCTACACAATGATGATTTGAGTTTTGATAAGTACCGAAATGTGCATACACTGTTTAAGATACTACATACTTAAATTTGCATAGGAAATAGAACGGCAAGTTCGAGAACTGAAGACAAAGATTTCTGCAATGAAAGAAGAGAAGGAACAACTTAGTGCTGAAAGACAAGAGCAGATTAAACAAAGGACTAAGTTAGAGCTGAAGGCTAAAGACCTGCAGGATGAATTAGCTGGCAACAGTGAACAAAGGGTACGTAACAATGGTGAAGGCTTGAAATGTTGAGATGAGGTGGTATTCTTTTACATTGAAGTTTTTGGTTTAGACGGTGACCTTTCATTTTCTAAGGGTTTGCTGGACAGATGTCTTAAGTTTTTGTGATGTCTTCAATGTGCTTATAGGGGATGTAAACAGACTCTTGTGTTACGATCCTTTATTTATCATTGTACATGTTGCAAAATCAAGCACCTGTATATAATTCTCTTGACCTTAATTGCTGTACGTATTGGGAAGGGATGCCTTGTAGCACTGACTTGAATGAACTCTATTGTTTGGCCAGTATAGGCCTTTCTTACTTGCACAGTTCAGCTTCTCTGCTATCCTGATAGGAACTGAATTAACTTCTGTTAAGTATTGAAGGAGCATAGTGTCAGATAAGCAATGACATTTTACAGTCTTACACTTCTAAAGAACAATTTAATTGTATATTTATCTAATAATACAGTTCTTGATATTACGTAACTTTAAATACTCTTTGTTTGACTTTCAGAAAAGACTGTTAAAGGAGAGGCAAAAGCTTCTTGAGAAAATTGAGGAGAAGCAGAAAGAATTAGCAGAAACGGAGCCGAAATTCAACAGTGTAAAAGAAAAAGAAGAGAGGGGAATTGCTAGGTGTGTGGCATAATAGACCTAGCCACAATGGGGAGTCAAAGCATTTAAAACAAACCCAAGATACTATCAATGCTATCCATACATGCAATTAATCCCAAATTGCACTTACTGCTTGAGAATGGGGTAGCTGTAGCTGTATGTACTTAGAGATAGTCTGCAAAAAGCTTTCTTTATTGTCTGGGGCCGGGGGGAACAGTGTTTCGTGAACTTAATTTTTAAGCTTAACCACTTTTGAGTGGTTTTTGAGCTCTTACGCATGTCTTGTTTTGTGAAGTCTTTTTGGATGATTGTATAGTTTAGAACAATGCTTTCTTTTTGTTACTGATTTGGTGCTTAAATTTTAGAGCCTTGTTTGACAGTCTTTGAAAATTCTCATAGTAATTCTTAATGCTTGTTCTTAATAAATAGATTTATTTATAATACAATATGTCTTTCCCTTCTCAAAATAGGCTTGCACAGGCCACACAGGAAAGAACAGATCTTTATGCAAAACAAGGTCGAGGAAGCCAATTTACTTCCAAAGAAGAAAGGGATAAGTGGATAAAGAAAGAACTCAAGTCTTTAGATCAAGCCATCAATGACAAGAAGCGGCAGATTGCAGCTATACACAAGGATTTAGAGGATACAGAGGCAAACAAGGAGAAAAATTTGGAACAGTACAGTGTAAGTTTTCAGCTTATTACTTCTCGGTATTTTGGAGAGAAGAGTTAAGTTCTCAATCTAATCTTGGACAATTATACTTTAGTGGCTGATTATATGGAAGATGGAACATTCTGGTGGGGTGGGTCTGTAAAAAACGTATTATTGAGAACACTTGCAGAGCAGTTCCAAACTCCATTTAACAGTGCGTCTAACTTCATGCTGTATGTTGACTTTCTTTGTGGTAGTTTCCCCAAAATTTTTGGCCTGAGTTTTCAGGAAGAGTCATAAGTCTGCCTTGCTTTTGTCATTTGTTGAACTTCTTTTTCTCCTTAAGTAAGATAGACTTATGCTTAGGCTAAGAGTTGTATAGAGTCTCTTATATATGTCTTTTATAGAGTTTTATAGTCTTTTTATAGATGTCTTGGGTGAATGTGATGAGAGCATGCAAAGTGAGGTTGGAAAAACTTTGCTGTGTTTTGAGAACTCAGCTAGTATTCCTGTACACATATAACTGAAAACATTGAATGCCAGCCCTGAGCTGCTTTGCAAATAGCAAGTGTTGAATGAGTGCGGGTAGGATGTCTGTGCATTGGCTTAAACAGCAACAGTAAAGCACCAGCACTGCTGGAGAGCAGACTAAGATTTTTTTGAGTAATAGCAGGACGGCATGTCACACAAGGCTAGTATGTATGTTCTTAGAGAAGCGTTCTTTCAGAACATGATTACACAGTCATGTGTATGATGTCTACTATTTTGATTCTCTTACTGTGACTTGCAGTGATCTATTTCATTGTAATACCCAGATTCACAGCTCAAATCCTTCCAGCCTTGCAATCTACTTGTTCACTTGTTACTGTTCCCTTGCAAAAATGTGTTTATTCTTGGTGCTTTTGCAGTTTGTTATGAATTAGTTAATTCATTGGTAGGAATTGTTTCAGACTTTTAGCGAGTAATTTAATATTGAATAAAAGAAAGATTTTGTAACATAGAGAGCTCCAGTTTCATACTGTTCTTTTCTTTCTGTTAGAAACTGGACCAGGATCTTAATGAAGTGAAGGCTCGTGTTGAAGAACTGGACAGAAAATACTATGAAGTGAAAAATAAAAAGGATGAACTACAGAGCGAAAGAAAGTTAGTAATTAATTGAAATATGTCTGAATCTCACTTAATGTGAAGGACCCCAACTGTGTAGTTGTTAACATAGCATGTAGGTATGTTTTTAAAATGTAGCCATATATGAACTCCTGCACTTTGCCTTCCTATTAGATTAGCAGTCTTTAAGAATAATAAATAATCATAAAAATCTTTAGACTTTATTCACACTTGAATATTTTAATTACTTTTGTTCTGTAGTTACCTATGGAGGGAAGAAAATGCAGAACAACAAGCTCTCGCTGCGAAGCGAGAGGATTTAGAAAAGAAACAGCAGCTTCTCAGAGCAGCAACAGGAAAGGTAAGAACCTTGTATTTGACAATTCCTTGTGGAATTTTTTCTTCTCATTCTTAAAGGAGAAGTCACAGTTGTATCTGAAAGATGACGGTTAATTCATTTATTTATAGGCTTACTGTCATAATTAAGACAAATTATACTTGTAAGCTGAATTCATCAAATATTTAATCTCTAGAGCTACTTGGAAATTAGTATTGTAAACTCAAGGTGCTTGAGGAGGTTTAAGGAGACCAGGTAGAAATTGAATTCTTAATTTTTTTCTGATAGCTTTTTGCTTTTTTTAAAAAAGAAAACCTTGAAAAGTGGCATACTCAAATATTTATGATTCTCTGTTAGAGCTGTAGGTTAGTTAGCAGGAACTTGGCGAAAAAGGTTGTGACTTTCACAAAGATAAAGGCAAAGTAGATGTTACTTCTATATCTTTTAATTGCTGTACAATAATGAGCTGTATCTTAACAGGCCATTTTGAATGGTATAGACAGCATAAACAAAGTTTTGGAGCATTTCCGTCGAAAAGGCATAAACCAGCATGTTCTAAATGGCTATCATGGCATTGTGATGAATAACTTTGAGTGTGAACCAGCTTTCTACACTTGTGTTGAAGTTACTGCAGGGAACAGGTAATTATGTGCTTTTTGGCATTACTGAAGTTAAAGCAGCCTGAGTCTTACAGTTTAGTTGTTTGTAACAGTTACTACTGAAAACTTTATCCTTTTAAACTTGAGCTCTTGTGCTTTTTTGTCAAAGCACCTCCTGTATAGCATGGCTAAACTGCTGCTTCTTCAAGAAGCACCCAAGAAGAATTCTGCCAATTTAAGAATTATCTCATCTGAAAAAACTAATCCAAAGGCATATAAAAACTCTCCCAAAAGGCCCCACACCCATTGCCCTAACACTTAGCCTCACCATCTCTACTTCTGCTCAAAGTTATATTCAATATAGTTGGACTTCATCTTCTGGTGTAGAGGATTCTACAGTAAACAGTGCTGATGTTTTAGTGATGACAGTCCACAAGAATTATTTCACTTACACTAGAAAGTCTCATGGATGAGGATGAGCTGTCAAAACCTGTTATTTCAAAGCTGTCTGAAAAAACTAGAGTGTTAGTGAACCTTTGTATAAGGTGTATTCCAGACATCAGTGTCTGTTGGGTCATTCACCACTTACTGCAGCATCTGACACTTCCAGTTAATTTAAACGGTCTTTTTATGTGATCAGTCCTCTGTTCCAATCAATGAGTAGTCATGCAAATTCTTGTTTTAATAAAAATGTATATACTGGTGTAAGGATAGGAAAAGAGAACAGTAGTGACACGATCTTACAAATAATCACACAGAATTGTTGATGCTACCACAATTTGAAGTGCACTCCCTCATCTGAAACATCTGTGTCTGTGTGAAGAAGAATGTCTCTTCAAAGTGCTTCACAGTTCTTTCTGAATCCTGTTATACCCCATAGTTCAGGACTAGCATCAGAGGGACTGAAATAAGTGGTCTGTCTTTTGCAAGTTGAACTACAGTTCGTTTGTTACTGCTTTTGACCATTGCACAAGCAGAGACAGATGTAGTCTCTTTTTCTGTTGGTTGTGTATAGAGGCATAAGATGCAAACTTAGTAAATCCATGCAATGAGGGCTGAATATTGACTGTTGAGATGGTATGGAGGACAGAGGTTTACAGTTGGACCAAAAAGGTCTGTGTACACAGTGACACTACGTGTACTGAGCTGCTCTTGTGGCTAGAGGGTGGAATGTAAAATTCTTGGCTGATGCCATTTTAATGAAAGTGAATAGAGTGTATCCATTGAGTTATTCCAAGGCACAGTCTTGAAGAGAAAATGCTGTGCAGCTTTATACTGATATGTTATTTAATCATACCTGTGTGCTTACTGTTTCATACCATTATATTAGTACTCTTAGCATAGTAAAGTTTTGCTTGTCTGTTGGGCTTGTTAATTAGGTTGTTTTATCACATTGTGGATTCTGATGAGGTCAGTACAAAGATCTTAATGGAATTTAATAAAATGAACCTTCCTGGAGAAGTTACTTTCCTCCCTTTGAACAAGCTGGATGTTCGAGATACTGCTTACCCAGAGACTAATGTGAGTTAGAGTTCCTTTTGAACCTTCCACTGCTTCATAGTTGCAAAGCTTTCTGTTTTTAATTGTATGTGTATATTGCTTGTTGCCCTCCATTTGCTTTGCTGTTTAATGTCTGCAATTAAATTCTGCTTGTAATGTATGCTTGTCAACATAAAAATACTCTGTTCAATGAAAGTACTTGCTTCCCTGCCAAGTATTTGCTCTTTGAAGTTTAACTTTATCTTCCAAGTAGGCAGGTGATACTTAAAAGAAGTAGAATTTTTTTTGTAGTGTGATAATCGACAATTGCTTAAATTACTGAACTGTAATTCTTCAAGCCAAATACAGACAAAAGGTGAATAAGAGATAGAGTCATGTTACAGCTGTGGACAATGTCTTGTTGTTATTGGAAATGAATTATTTTTTATATTTAAAACTCTGTAAATAAGTATTTTGTGACAACCATTAAAAGTAGTTCTGAAATAGATTTCAAGAGGGTATCTGCTCTTGCTTGCAATTTTAGTAGTGAATTAATTAGGTAAGTGTTAACTGCTTCCTACAGTAATCATGGTAGAATGAGTCCTTTAAAAATAGATCGGTTTTTTTTCCTTACATAAACATAGGAAAAAATAAATAGGAAGCAATCAGACTTCTAATGTGCTTGTTTGGGGAGAGGCATTATTATTAAAACTGTTAATGTGTGTGTCCTGTTCTCTACAGAAAAGATTACGTTTTAGGAGGGATAAAAAAATTACTGACAATCTATGATACTTGCTCAAATTGTTTCAGCAGCAATTTAATGCTGGGATGAGATTCCTTGCAGACTTTTGGTTGACTTAAGGCTCAAGTGTACCTGTTAAAAGCTAAAATTGCAAAATCTTGCACTTGATTTGCTTAGAGTGTTTATGTGTTTGTCTTGGGAGTGTTCGGTTAGGGTGTCATCTGTCTACCAACCTGTGGCTGTTTATTGTTAAAGTATCATTCACACTGTTATGGTTTGAGTTCAGGGTTTGATATCCTGATAAATAAATAATATATATGAAACATAAATATATTTTTTGTATATATGTTAAAAAATGATAATATAAATAATGATAGAAACAGCCCCAGAAGTCTCATTCTGAAAGTTTGACTGTGAAGCCAATGTTTAATATTGAGTGAATTTGAGATATACTGAACTTTTAGAACTTCTTGTTATAAGGCTAGAGTGTATTCTTTTCTTTCCTCTTGATGGTAGTTTCTTTATCCCAGGGCTGTCTTGGATTCTGTATATCAATTAGTTGCAATATACTTGCCATGTTTTATGTCAATATGCTTCTCTCATTAAAATCACTGTCACTTCAGGATGCCATTCCTATGATCAGTAAACTGAGATACAATCCAAGATTTGACAAAGCTTTCAAACATGTTTTTGGGAAGACTCTGATTTGTCGTAGCATGGAGGTGTCTACCCAGCTGGCCAGAGCTTTCACTATGGATTGTATTACTCTGGAAGGTAAAGACTGCAATTTTATAAATTATTTATTGTAAAAATGGGCTGTTTGCTCATTGAGCATGGTCTGTTGGTGTTGTCAAAACGAGAGTATTTTAAGTAATAATGTACTTGACCGAAATGTACTTGGTTTCACTTGGTTAAATACTGTGCTTAAAAATAGAGAATTTCTTCACAAGCCATTGAATTTTCTAATGATATATGAGTTAGGAGTCATGTATATCTGTCCTGAGAATTGTAAAGCAGATTAGGTTTGTTTTCATCCAATTTGTTTTATCTAGTTTAACAGGTTTTTATTGTTACAGAGTATCTATAGTGTTTTCCATGAACTTAAACCACTGTTTAGGGTGCAAGTGTTTGGCCTTAACTGATAAGTGCAGGGTGAATTCTTTGGTGTACCAGACACATTAACATGTTTTTATGTTCTGTGAAATGATGTGTTTCTTGTTATTTGCCTGTTCCTGCAGGGCAGATTCCCTGCAGGCTTATTGTAGTCTTTTTGTCCCTTAAAGTCAATCTGAAAAAATCCTAAGTATGTCTGAGGAGGAAATTATTAGTTTTTCGAAACAGCATACTCTGTAAGCCACAGATGCTGATATTACGCAGCCTCTCTTTTCTCCCTCACAGATCATCTGTGCAGTTTTTTTTTAACTAGCAGTATTAGGCATTTGCATTTTTCCTTTATTATAGGTATTTTTTCCTTCAAGCTGTGTGGTTTCAGAAGTTAGATTAAAAAATATTAGCAAATGTCTAAAAGAGATCATAGCAGTCTGTGTTGGGCTTGATAAAGGAAATACACTTTAAATTGAATACAGAAATATGTATTTTCCTAATTATTGTGAACATACACTTGTGATTGCTGTTACTGTTGCAGCACTCCTGTAGGTTAGGTGAGAGATGTTCTAGTTAACCTGCTAAATACTATTATAGAAACTGCTCTGAACATTATGGAGAGCATGTAGCATGCATTTTATATCTTACCCTCTTCTGCTTTTAGGTGATCAAGTCAGTCATCGTGGTGCTCTGACTGGAGGTTATTATGACACAAGGAAATCTCGGCTTGAGTTGCAAAAAGATGTTAGAAAGGCAGAAGAAGAACTTGGTGAACTTGAAGCAAAGCTTAATGAAAACTTACGCAGAAACATTGAAAATATCCTTTTGTTGTTATTGGGGAAAGATGGTGTGATGCAAAGCTTTTGTTTTGTGGTTTCAGTAGTAGATGAAAAACAGGACACTGACTTTTTTTAGTGTTACTTATTAGCTGTGGTATTTGTTTTTACTGTTCTTTGTGCAGCCTCCTTCTATGTGTTACTGTAGGGATTTTGGTAACAAAGAAATAGGTGATTAAAAAGAAACAAGCAAAACCTCTGTACTGGTGTACAACCAGTGAAGAGAACATATTTTAAACCAAATACATATGTGCCTGAATTACATTCTTATTTAAAAATCATTTATGCATATAATTCATACATATAATTCATCATGCATATAATTAAGAAATAGTTTCTGCACCACTGCTGTTAATTTTTTGGTTAAACTTCCATAATTGGGAAAGTTGACTTAGAAATAGTGATTAAAGCACACCACGTCCAATGGTTTTGCTTCAGAGAGTGGCTGGCACTTTTAGGCTTTAGGAAAAAGGAGCTTTAGTAATCTGTCCCCATTAAAATGTGCTCTTGATCATTAAAGCTTAAAGATGGGGTTAGACCCTAAACTATGAGGCTTTCTATTCCTTCTTACAGTTTGTTATAGTAACTACTATAACCAGATATTTTTGTAACCTCTCTTAATCTTCACTACCTCTCCTGACTCATGCTGTATTTTTAGTACTTGTGTACTGAATTGGTGTGTTACATAGTCCACATGCTGTGGGGAGGAGGTGGAGAGCATTGTGTTATTAAATTCTGAATTGCTTGACAGACTAATTTCAATGCTAATCCCAGTGTGCGTTGTACAAGGACCCTGCCTTTTGTATCTAGGAATGGGAGCTGAAATACCTGCTGCTTGTAGTCAAATTCCCCACTTACCTGTTGGACGCTTAGGTTTCTGTATAACTTAACTTTTAACTAGGGCATTTAATTTCGGAACAGGGAAATCTTTCTTGCTCCCATTTAAGTCAAAATCTTTAGGCCCGAGTTTCTTTTTGAGGAGGGATCTGTAGAGATTGTAGGTAGCATGCTCAGCTAAACTGATAGAAATTCCTAGGTGGCATACTGTTCAGCTGTGGATCAGCAACTGTAATGAGCTGTTGCGGCAGTCTGGCAGTACCTTTTAGGATATACCACAGACCTCAGTTGTTTTGAAAGTAAAATATCCATTCCTGCTAACTTTCTGTTCCATAGCTCATTCAGTTTTTGCAAAATGTTTTAAGTGCGTAGTGAAGTGTTTTCCTGTAACTTCTGCTTAGAGGAATTATTCATTTTTAGGGCACTTAAGTTGCTGTTTTAATACATACATTCTAGTAGGAGTAATGTGACGTTAGCAATTCAAGATGAGTTAAAACAGAAGACTCTGCAAGCCCTGCAATATTACTTAAGCCATTTTATTAAAACTGTCATGAACAAATGAAAGGTTTTGCTTCAGAATTGAGTAAGGGATAACTGTATTGTTCTGGTATTTCTTTTAAATGCAGGCATCTGCTCTTCTGTGTTTTGTAAGATCAAAGTTTTCCTTACAAGTTCAGACATATCCGTGTGTTGTTCTGAGTGCCATGGTGTGAACTTGACAGCTAAAAGAAGCTTTTCTTGTTTGTTCTTGGTATAATGGTGTTCAAGGTTACTTTTATTGATGGTTCTTTATTTCTTCTGTGCAACTGAATATTTTTTGGGGGGATGGTGTTGTTTTCATGGTGTTCTTTCTAGCAGCTGAATATGCTGAAGGGAATAAATATTGAAGATACTGATAAATGTAGAATGCATTTTGAAACAAGAATAGAGTTTTCCTTAGCCCACGGTATGGATTAATAATGAGATTGACCAGCTAATGAACCAAATGCAGCAAATCGAGACACAGCAGAGAAAGTTCAAAGCCTCTCGAGACAGTATTTTGTCAGAGATGAAAATGCTGAAGGAGAAAAGGCAGCAGTCTGAAAAGACATTTATGCCTAAGGTACAGTATGGGAATATTGAAAGCTGTTACTGGTTTTATATTAATTGTTTCATTAACGTTACTGATAAACCTGCCTTCCTTTACGGCTAACATCATAATTTGAAATGTGTAAAGATAACTAGAGATGTCACAAAACAATGTTCATGTAAACATAGAAGTGAAATTCAGATAAATATGCAGATTACTCTGAGGAATGATTCTGTCTAATATTTGTTCCATAGCAACGCAGTTTGCAGAGCTTGGAGGCAAGTTTACATGCTATGGAGTCAACTAGAGAATCATTAAAAGCAGAACTGGGGACTGATTTGTTGTCTCAGCTCAGTCTTGAAGATCAGAAACGTGTGGATGCTCTTAATGATGAAATTCGACAACTACAGCAAGTAAGGAAATAAATCTTGCCATTAGATGTGATATCTTCCAATACATTTGCTTCTGTCCCTTTTGTATGAAAAGTCACTAATGATTAATATAGCGTAATTAAAGTAATGTTTCATCAGAAGTAGCTAGGCATGTTATGGTTTATCTCATCTGCAAAGTGCATTTGCATGTTTTCCGCAAGAGCTGGGTGATTTTTGCAATCTGTATAGGGTGAGAATTATGGCTGTGTTTTAATCATACAGTTTCTTGTACCTGCTCTTGGACTAACAATAAATACAAATAGGTAGAATCTGAAAGGAATGTTGCAGTGTAGGAAAACAAAGTAATGCCTGTAAGCGTGTCCTAGAAGATAAAAAACCTGATGTTTTGTCTGACACTCGTGTTGTTGAAAAAATACTACTTACGTAAATGTGGAAGAGGTTTAGAGAGGATAAGAACTGGATTCAGGTGCCAATACAGTTTCTTCAACTTATTGATTTGCAGGGTTGACTTTTACACTAGAGAGGTGCAAAAATATTTATGGCTTGGTTCTTTCTACCTGTTAAAGTTAGACCAATAAAGAGTTGTGTGGTATTTTAATGCACGGAATTGTGTGAAAAGTGGATTTTTTGTATCTCTTAATTTTTTTAACAAGGGAAAGAGTTGTGTAGGAGTAACTTAAGGCAATTAATGCACTTCTTTTTTTTCAGGAAAACAGACAACTTCTAAATGAAAGGATTAAACTGGAAGGCATCATCACAAGGGTTGAAACATATCTCAATGAGAATCTCAGAAAACGCTTAGACCAAGTGGAACAAGTAAGGATTTTTTCTTAAATGTACTTTTGCTATCTGTTTTTTGTTTATTTTCAGCACTTTAAAGTGTAGTCATCATTTTATTATACTCATTCATTACCTTGAAGTATTTGTAGTGGTTTTTTTTCCCTATATCTAAGCTAAGTAGTTTACTTAAATGTCAGTACAGTATTTTAGGCATGTGAATTTTTGGCAGGAATCCTGCTCTAAATACACAGCCTGTGTGTGAGGTCTGACACAAAAAACCTAAAACTAACCTGATGCTTAGGAACCAAGAGTGGGAGGGGAGAGACAGAAGGGTGGTTATACGATGTGTTCTGACATGTCATAGGAAACAAGGCTCAACTCGATTGTTTCACTCTGAGTGGATGTGTGTTCAGATACAGACGTGTTCTTACTCAGTCAGAAAATGTCAGTGTGCAAGAGTGAACAGTGAGTTAACATCAAGTTTACATCAAGTTTCTAGTGAAACTGAAGAAATCTGCAGTGTAAACTTTTTCAGTTATTGACTGAAGTTTACAGTGAAGAGATCCCAAAGGTCCTGTAGGTGCTCAAAGGAACCTTTTTTTTGTTGGTAGCAGGTGTGAAACCAAAACTGACAGAGACCCTCAACAGCTTTTCAGAAAGCGATCTATGAAATTGCTTTGAAGGTTGGCAGCATCATATGCAGCCATGTCAGGTCAGAAGGGCACTGTTTTGAAGGTGATCGTAGTTGATTTTCTTAAGAGATAGAGGCAGTCTAATTTTTTTTGTGTCTGACCTCATGTAAATAGGGACCTCATAATGATAGATTTCTTTGAAGATTTAACTGTTATCTAAAACTTTACTAAATTATTTAATACAATTATCCACAGAGTAGCAGAAGAGAACTTGTTTGTCGGGCTTATACTTTTATTCCCCTCCATGCTGAAGCTTGGTGGCATTTACTTTGTCCCATAGGAACTGAATGAGCTACGAGAAACAGAAGGGGGCACAGTTCTTACTGCCACAACATCAGAACTTGAGGCTATCAACAAACGTGTGAAGGACACACTGGCACGGTCAGATGGTTGGTAGCTTCGTTTTTTCAAAGAAAAATCTCCAGGGTTTTGAAAGTTCACACATACCATGGTTTTGTTCAGCTATAGACCATAATATGAGAAGTTATATAGTATGTACCACCTTTTTGGAACTTAACACCAAAGGGTAAGCAAAACAAGATTTTGCTTGCGTTGTACGTGAGTGAAAGTGTCCACAACTGCACATTGTAGTAGCAGTGAGGATGTGCTGGTGATAATGGACTTTTGGCTTCAGGGCATAGTCCTTTTGAAGCAACGTCCATATAGGCATGATCTGGTCTTGAATTTTGCCTAACCTCTATAGAATCATAGAATCACTAGGTTGGAAGAGACCCATCGGATCATCGAGTCAAACCATTCCTATATAAAACATTTATTAATAAGTTGCTGTCACCTGTATGACTCAAATATTTTTTTGCTACATTTTCTAGGCTTTAACAATATGACCCTAGTATATTTTTTAGGGGTTTAGCCATATTCTCCTGGGGAAGAAAAGAGGGATTTCCAGCTTTTTGTCTTAAAAGTAACTTTCTGTTCCTTAATAGGTCTTTTCCTTTAGAATATTGTTTTGTTTTGTGAATAATTGACTGGATAATTGCTGATTTTATGAAGGCGTGTAAGACTTAACCTCTCTGGGTTTTTTGTTCTCCCTCAATATCTCAGATCTGGATAATTCTATTGACAAAACCGAAGCAGGAATTAAAGAGCTTCAAAAGAGCATGGAACGCTGGAAGAACATGGAAAAGGAGCATATGGATGCCATTAACCATGACACAAAAGAACTTGAAAAAATGACCAACAGGCAAGGCATGCTTCTCAAGAAGAAAGAGGAATGCATGAAGAAAATCCGAGAGTTGGGTTCACTTCCGCAGGAGGCTTTTGAAAAGTATCAGACTTTAAGTTTAAAGCAGGTAATAAGTGTTCTTAGTGTCATGTTTTATATCCAAAAATATTAACGTCACATACATCTTGAATGTCAGATCTGTCAAGAATTGCAAGTCACTTTGGTATGTTAACATTTTCTGTTTACAGTTATTCCGCAAACTGGAGCAGTGCAATACGGAGCTGAAGAAATACAGTCATGTTAATAAAAAAGCTTTAGATCAGTTTGTGAATTTCTCAGAGCAGAAGGAAAAACTGATAAAAAGGCAAGAGGAATTGGACAGAGGCTACAAATCCATCATGGAGCTGATGAATGTCCTTGAGCTCAGGAAATATGAAGCTATTCAGCTCACTTTCAAACAGGTAACAAAATAGCAACAATTGTAAAGACACTAGTGATGAAATCACATTGTCCCTTTATGTAGCAGCTATATTGGGAGAAGCAGATTTCAAGTAAATTTGTTCTGTAATAGTTGAAGGCAGTAACATCAGGTTTGTGGGTTTTTTTAAATACTGAAAAAGAAATAGGCTAGTTTTTAATAGATGCTCATCTCGGTTCTGTTACAATGCTAACTTTACTTTAGACCTCTTAAATACTTCCTTTCTGATTAATTTCTTTTGTACTATGTACAACCACCCTTTCTGGGAAATGTCTGGTAATAAGTTCTGCACAAAACCCATTGTCCAGATTTAGTGAAGGTAGTTCCTTACATTAACAGAGGATTTTAAGAGAAGACTATGGACTTCATAGTTAAAAGGTCATGTGTTTAATAAATTTCTCATCTGAATTTTACTGGAAGAAATAATACTTGATTTTCCTGCTTTTCAATGTTTTAATTCTATCATTGTCTTGAAAAAAATGTTGAAAATTCTCATACTACACAAACAACATCTTTGATGCTTTTAACTAAAGTCTGTATAACGTTTCTCACTTCTGCTTGTGCTTAAAAATGAACATGGATCTCTGCTTTGAAGCATACATTTGGTATAATCCTGTAAAACCAGCTGTTGTCTGCAGTTGTTTTTCATTATGTAAAACTGAGCTGGTGTATTGACTGTTTCTTTTCCAGGTGTCAAAAAATTTCAGTGAAGTATTCCAGAAGTTAGTCCCTGGTGGCAAGGCCACCTTAGTGATGAAGAAAGGAGATGTGGAGGGCAATCAGTCCCAGGATGAAGGCGAGGGCAGCACTGAAAGTGAAAGGGGGTCTGGATCTCAGAGCAGTGTTCCATCTGTAGACCAGTTCACTGGAGTTGGCATAAGGGTAAGGAAAAAGATTTATGTTTCAGTACTCCGAATATTCATGTAGGTTGCCTTTGAATTATATTTTTAAAAGGCTACTTTTAATTGGTCCTGTTTATTCACTGTAATAGGGGGTTATGTTGTGATTTAAAAGTTTGAAATTGTCTTGCATTGTTTTCTTAGGTGTCGTTCACAGGGAAGCAGGGTGAAATGAGAGAAATGCAGCAACTTTCAGGTGGACAGAAATCCTTAGTGGCCCTAGCCCTGATATTTGCTATCCAGAAATGTGATCCAGCTCCGTTTTACTTGTTTGATGAAATTGACCAAGCCTTGGATGCTCAGCACAGAAAAGCTGTTTCAGGTAGCTACCTATATTCATACTTATGTGATTGAAGGTGATAAACTGTCTTCTCATCCCTGATGTTTGAGATAAAGGCTTTTAATCAAAAAGGCACATTTTGGAATACCCCAACACATGTGTTAGAATTTAACTTTATGAAGCTTTTGTGAACTTGATTTTAGGTAAAATCTCAGTGTTGTCTACTGTGTCTAAAGGGTCACCTTATTACACTTCAGAGTGATGGACATTGTCCTATTTTGAAGTGTAGCTTGCTTTTAAAAATGAAGTTTTTTTTCATTAAATTGTTATAAAAGTGCTTACTTTGTTTTTCATATATGCTTAAAAACTTACTGAATTTGATGAGTGGCTGAATATGTCAGGGTCAGTACTAGAATTAATGATAACATTCAAAAACCTGGTATGAATCCTTTCTTGCTTTATAGGTGTTGTGGTTGTGTGCTTGTTTGTTTGTGTTTTTAATAACCAGACCTTTATTTTGAATAAGGAATAGCAAAGTCTTTGCCCATCTCATATTAAGACATGTCCCACTTCATTGAAAAGACTACATTAAAAAAAGAATTCTTGTGTTGTCTTTTAGATATGATTATGGAACTAGCCGAACACGCTCAGTTTATTACAACAACGTTTAGGCCTGAACTGCTTGAGTCAGCTGACAAGTTTTATGGTGTTAAATTCAGAAACAAGGTAAATAATATGTTTTAGTTATGGTATTTACTGAGAACATTATCAGGTTTTGCATTTGAGACTCAAAAGTCAATTTGAAAGTGAATTAGTCTTATTTCACTGATGGGTTTCTAGTTATATCACAGTCTTGTGGAAAAGTTCTCTCCTTCCTGAAACAAGAATTTAAGTATCTACAGATCTCCCTTTACATGTTCTTCAAAGGATGTAAGAAATTTATCATCGACCTGTTGCTGAATCCTGGAGCATTTAGAAAAAAGGCTTGTCTAAATCTGCAGGAGGTACTATAGTAACTATATACTTCTTTTTGTTCCTCCAGGTTAGTCATATTGATGTGATCACAGCAGAAATGGCCAAAGACTTTGTAGAAGATGACACCACGCATGGTTAAACAAAATTGTACTTACTGCTCATTTGAAAGATGTGTATAGTGCTATGTTTATGCCAGGGACTTGTAAATTTAAAATATGAAGTATTTGGTCCTTGTTTAAAATAGTTTTTGAACATAGATTTTAACCAAGACCCCAGAAGGCTTAGTTTCAAAGGAGCTTGAGTATCTGTTTTGTCTCTGTTGCTGTATTTTATAAGATAATTGTTAATGTTACCTTTATACAGTACCTGTAGTTTGGAAATTTTATTCTCTTCCCTAAATCTTTTGTAAAATGTCCGTTGCTGTTTTAATGCTTTTCAGAAAGTGCTAGCTATTACTTAAGTATAATTTTATCATTTATATTGCCTCACATGTTTTTTTTAATGGCTTCAATTAAAATAATTGGTTTTATCGCTGAAACTTGTGTATGTTAAGTTTTTGGGTTTGGCTTTTATTGTCTTTAGAGGATTCCACTGAGATGGAGTAAATATTACTAAGTCATATTTGAGCTGCAAATTTCAGAAGTATGAGACAAAGCAATTCTTTGAAGCCATTCTTACTACTTTTTACCTGGTTTTGTCCATTGCCAATGCCAACAGGAAACTGCCCCAAATCTGTGCTTGTCCAAATTCATAGTGTTCTAGTTACTGAACTGAAAAATATGCAAGTATTGGAAGATATCGAGAAGTCAAAAAAGACCCTAGAACTGTGTCAAGACAAATAACAACCCTCTCCTGGCATGCTGGCAGTGTAACAGTTCTTCCATCATATCCCTTCAGCCTGAGACCGACAAAACTTGAGGCAAGTGACAGTCACCAGTCAAAATGTGAATCTTTGCAAAAATCCACAGTAGGAAAAGAGGTATTGAATAATTTCACGTGTTATTCTGGAAAGCTTAAGGGTTCACCACAAATGTTACATTTTTTAGATAGCAAAGCAGTTGTAAAACCAAAATCAATTGGTGTTTCAATAGTGTGTTTATAAAAGGAATGAAATCACCTCAAATTGTACCTTGTGTAACTTTAAATAGTACATTGAGAAACAGCCTGTGTACCGCATTTATTCTGTAAGGCGTTTTCAGCAAAGCAGAAGAATAAAGCTCTCTGATAGATTTTTTTCATCTGCCAGCACTCTTGCTCCCCACTGAGAACTTGAGGATGTGCAGGAAAGGAGGGAGTGAACTGACTGCAAGCCTCCTGAGCTGAGAAGTGCATGTATTTGCCATACAAGGCAGGGTAAGAGAAGGATACTAAAGTTGGTATGGATGCAGCTTCCTCAGGGAGTGATAATCATGTAGGAATCAGTACCAGCAGGAAGGCTGAGCCAGAAACAGGAGGATGTTGTATTTGACATAACAAAGCTTTCTACAGTTCTAGAGTTCCCAACTACGCAGTAGACCTCTCAGTGAAGAGAGGGATGAGTACAAAACATGAAACAGTTTTGAAACCAACGTAACCCCATTATTTGCAAATTTTTTAGCACGGGAATAGACTTCATGTTTGAGAACTTTGAAGAATTTNCATCTGCCAGCACTCTTGCTCCCCACTGAGAACTTGAGGATGTGCAGGAAAGGAGGGAGTGAACTGACTGCAAGCCTCCTGAGCTGAGAAGTGCATGTATTTGCCATACAAGGCAGGGTAAGAGAAGGATACTAAAGTTGGTATGGATGCAGCTTCCTCAGGGAGTGATAATCATGTAGGAATCAGTACCAGCAGGAAGGCTGAGCCAGAAACAGGAGGATGTTGTATTTGACATAACAAAGCTTTCTACAGTTCTAGAGTTCCCAACTACGCAGTAGACCTCTCAGTGAAGAGAGGGATGAGTACAAAACATGAAACAGTTTTGAAACCAACGTAACCCCATTATTTGCAAATTTTTTAGCACGGGAATAGACTTCATGTTTGAGAACTTTGAAGAATTTCAGATTTGTCCTCTGCATATGGAGCTCTGAATAGGCATTTGGAGTGTCTGCAGAGTGAAGCGTTCCTGAGTTACTCACAGGTGAAACTAGTGAGTTCAAAGTCCAGAGGAGGACCTAGAGAATCTACCCGCAGATTCATACTTTCATTTAATGATGCCATTTGATCCCGTGCATGTAAGGACACACTTGAAGTGTCTGTAATCTATGACCACCAGATACATAGCTCGCCTGTGCTAATAGCGGGCTGCCTTCTCAGCTAACTCATTAGGCTTACCAGTGCTAGGGCACCAGCTTTGCAGTTGTTAGTTTGAATTTTGGAAGAGATAAGCAGTTCATAGGCTGTGAAGCTAATGACTGTGCTTATGGAGTGTCATATTAAATCCAGCTGAGACTGATAGGAGTTTTATTGAGTAATTTCATTAAAATAGGAGTAGATTAGTAGAACGGAGGGATTGGGTATTTTTGTACAGTGCTCAAGCACAATAGAGCCAAAATGTGGCGGAATATTTCGAATAATTTCAGCTGCATTAAGAATTTTACTCTGGGATGAATCTAGCATTAAATTTATCAAGCACAGTACAAAAATTGGTAACTAGCAAATTGGGGGAAACTTAATACTGGGTTCATACTAGGCAGGGTAAGAATAGACAAGCCTTTAGTTACCACTTCATTTTCTTGTCCACTAAAGACCAAGGTTGAGAACTACTTGCACAAAATGGGAGATACATCAAGACTTTCAGAAACCCTTTTCAAGGAAAGTTGGGGGGAGGTTGGTTTTTTTTGGGTTTTTTTTGTTTGTTTAAACCAAAAAAAAAAAAGCACAGCCTTTG
>WAAB01015813.1:37203-66236 GCA_013389865.1 Piaya cayana
CCTGTGCAGCTCTTCAGGGAAGGGATTTCTGCAGCATTGCCAGTGGTGTTACAAAACGATGAGTCAAGTAGATAAAAAATGCTAAACTGTATGGAAATCACGGGGCTTTGCTTTTAAATAGAAGGCAGGAGGCAGGTTCTTTTTGTTTGATGCTTCTCCTCTGGCCTTTAAAGGCACATGAAAACCACACTTCATAGCAGTTGTGTGCACTCAGGAAGGCCAGGAACGTCTTTGTAATTGAAACCTGAAATTCCCATGGGCTAAGAGATGGTACGGAGTATCATGAGCTTTGCATTAAGATCTTTGGAAGAGGTGATAATGAGCTAGCAGAGGGAATGGTGGAATGAGATTTAACGGAGTTGACCAGCAATGAGCAAGAAGGGGAAATTCCTACACGCAGAAAGTAATCAAAACACAACACCTGATGACAGCTGATGTGGGATACCTGGAAAAGAGTAAGTCTTGTGGTTCTAGATCAGGATTACCTCTGACAAGGGAAATTCATGAGTAGTGCTATGCAAATTCTATGTTCACCACCTCCAAGGGGTTGTTAGTTTTAAGCTCTATTTTTCTTTTTCACTTTGCTAATTTCAAGTATGTGTCTTTATACTTGATTTGGCTGCAGTGTTCAGAAGTTTATCTTGTGGGTCCAAGCACTCCTATATGGAGGTGAAGCAGCTGAGGAGGCTGATGCTGAAGGACGATCACTACAAATACAAACAGCTGCTCTCAGACCTTGAGAAGACTCCATTCTTTTTCAAATGATCCAGGTCTGCCAGGACTCGACTGTGGCTTCCATTGACAGATGAGATTGCTGCCCTGCCTATGCTGCTCTGAAAGTTCGGTCTCAGAGCTGTCACAGGTATGTGAGTCCCGGTGCTTGCCTGCCTCGGCACACAAAGCAGCTACACTGAGTTAGATCCCGTGCTACCTCCTCACACATGGTCTAGAGCATTCACAGGCACTGGCAGGACCGCAGTACTGCGAATGAGTAGAACTGCCATGAGGGAGCCTTGGCCCTCCCAGCAGAGGCAGCACAGACACAGCCTTAGTTTTTTCTGCTGGGATTTAGCTTAAAAAGCCCTTAAGCCTCTCTCTTTTTGGCTTCGCTGGGACTGCCCAAGTGCCAAGAAGGCCAATGGTATCCTGGGCTGTAGCAAGAAGAGTGTAGCAAGCAGGCTGAGGGAGGTTCTCCTGACCCTCTACTGTGTCCTAGTGAGGCCTCACTGGGAGTCCTGTGGCCAGTTCCGGACTCCTCAGCTCAAGAAATACAAGGAACTACTGGGGAGAGTCCAGTAGAGGCCACAAATATGGTGAGGGGACTTGAGTGGCTCTCTTAGAAGGAAAAGCTGAGACACCTGTGTCTGTTTAGCTGGAGAAGGCTGAGAGGGGATCTTATCAATTCTGATCAATATCTAAAAGGTGGGTGTCAAGAGGATGGGGCCAGAGTAATTTCAGTAACGCCCAGCAAGGGGGCGCAGGGAAATGGGCACAGAGTGGAACATGGTTCCACCTTAACATGAGGATAAACTTCTTTATTGTGAGGCTGATGGAGCACCGGAACAGGCTGCCTAGGGAGGCTGTGCAGTCTCCTTCTTTGGAGATATTAAAACCCTGCCTGGATGTGTTCCTGGGGGGTGGACTGGATGATCTCCAGAGGTCTCTTCCATTCTTGTGATTTTGTGATTCTGTGTTTCCTACTGTGGAGTGACCCATAGGAAGAGTAAACGAATGGACTCATGTAAACTCAATGTGAGGAAAAGGCGGGTAGTGGTGGGGTCACTCATAAAAAGTTTAATGTGACTCTTTTCCTGATGCTTTTATTAGTCTTGAAGTGTTAACGAGCCTTTGAGACCAGGCAACTTTTGATCAGTTCTCAGTGCATCCCAAAGCATAAGGGATCTCAGTTTCAAGAACAGAGATGGGTTTATGACTTGATATGAAAATCAAACATTCCCTTCATTGTTGTTATAATAGTTCCTCTGTCTTAATAATCCTTCAAAGACCAAAGCAGAAAATGGTTTGTTCCTTGTAGGGAAGAAATGTTTGAAAGCATAAAATTCAGATTACTTTGAGACTTCTGTCTCCTTGACTGTACCAACTGGCTGAAAATTAGATGGCATCAAAGAATCACTAGAAAGGGGCTTGTTTAATTTTGAAATTCATTGGAAATTGTCACATGTGATTGTAATGCCAACAGCTGCTTCCGTGTCTCTTTAATACAAAAAGAGAGCAGCATTCTGCCTGGACAAGGCTATAAAAGCTGAAGCCATGATAGAGACTTAAGTGGAACTTTGTAGGATGTACAATCAGTTATCTCCACTGTCTGTACCACACATGTTAAGCGTTCAAAAGTGCAGCAGTTTGATTTGTATATTTTTAATAGCTGTGTTGTTACAATGAATTAAATGAATTCTTAAATTAAAATAAATAATTTTACTTGAAAAACATTCAAATGAGATATATAAATTACAATCCCGCCCTAACACAGAGTTGGAAAAATACCTATTTTAATGCCTTTTTTTTTTAATAAGACCTTGAAAATACCTGTGTGGAGTTTAGGTTTTAGCTTTGCAAACTTGGGATTTGTACAACACATTTTTGAGAACAGAAGTGGGAAAGACAGTTCTTCAGGTGCTCATTCAGAAACAAGGGCCCTAGCTGCAAGCTGGATGAGAGATCACTGAAACATACCCATGATGCTTAGCTGTAATTTTTCAGTTTAAGGCCATGATGATTTTTGCTATATTCCTCATATCAAATACATATCCTTTGCAGAATTGATCTATAGTTGCTATTGATCTCTGGGAATAAAATGGCATAGCAATATTTTAAGAGACACTTAAAAATATTTAAGAAAGTAAAAGAAATGCTTTCCACAGCATCAGGAATGGACACAAAGTGAAATATTACACAATGAACACTGTGCAAGTGCCTAAATGCTTCATGGGAGGCTCAGCCCTTCTGTAATTTCTGATATGGATTACAGGATTTTGGGGAAGGACCCCCTAAAGGAGAAAGTAGTTGCAGTAAAAAAACTCAGCTGCAGGCAAACATGTATGGGTTTTGCCAACAAAGTCTACTTCAGTCTGGTTTATTGGTCCTTTGACACCTGTGCTCACCATGCAGCTACCAGATGCCTTGAAAGGTTTTTGGAAAGCAGACTGAGAAAACACGCCTCTAATGAAGCAACAGGACTCAAGGCACACTGTACTTCCGAAGGATTATCAGAGGCCTCAGGCATGCTGCGAGATACAAGGCTGTAGGCCAAGTACTATCAACCTTTTTCACCATAATAATCCACCCAAAATGTGCTGTCTTACCCTACTAATTGCAGAATTTGCAGAGGGAGAGAATAACAAATCAAAGCCAAAACTGTAGATCAATAACTAGTCTGAAAGGCTGATTTTCTTCCAATGTTTCATGTATACGCTGTGACCTAAAAGTCTAGCTGCTTAATAGGATACTTCTCAAGCCCAATAAAACTCATGGAGGATAGCAGTTCTTTACAGTAAGACTTTAACATTATCCATGGTCCATAAATCATGTTTGTTGATCTCCTCTCCCTCTCCCCATCCCTCTCCTGAAAGAGGGGAGATTTTGATGAGATACTAGGAAGAAATATTTTCCAGTGAGGGTGATGAAGCACTGGTCCAGTGCCTAATCCCTGGAGCGGTTCAAGGCCAGGTTGGATGGGGCTTGGAGCAACCTGATGCAGTGGGAGGTGCCCCTGCCCAGGGCAGGGGGGTGGACCTTGATGGACTTTATGGTCCCTTCCAACCCAAACCATTCTATGATCCCCATTGCAGTATATTTAAGATGGCTTATGGGTTTGGGACTTAACTGTTCTGTTTGTTTTAACCTTCTTTCCACCAAAATAATTATCCTTCTAACAGCACCAAAAAGTGTGCCTTCATGAAAAATCTTACCGCAGATAATTCAAAACAGTTTTAAGACTAGGCAGTCATTATTCATTTAAAGAAGTCTCATTTACAGCAGATGAAGTCTTGCCTTGTAGTCTGTGAGCTGGGGTGGTGACAGGGGAAAAGATCATTCACCTGCTGCTTAGCCTGTCAGGAAAGGTGTCTGGGAGGTGGGAGGGCAAAAATGGATTGAGAACAGCCTGGAGGAAGACTTCTAGCTGGACAGTGTGTTTGTCATGAAGTTGTAGGCCTGCCCATGCCTTGCCTTTGTGCGTAGGATGTTGTTAGTATTACAATTTCCACTTAAATTCTTATAGAATCATAGAATAGTTTGGGCTGGAAGGGACCTTAAAGGTCATCCAGTCCCAACCTCCCTGCCACAGGCAGGGACACGTCTCACTAGATCAAGCTGGCCAAGGCCCCATCCAACCTGGCTTCAAAATTCTTCTGGAATATTCAGTGAAGATACTGAAAAAAGCAGCTTCCGCAAGTGTGTTATGCAATCTGCTCTATGGAATCAGAGCTGAAACAGCCTATCCAGTGGGAATGGGTTTATTTTGTGTTATCCTTCCAGCAGGGGTTTATCCATGTGTGCTGGAAATTACAATATTAAATGCTCCAGCATGGAAATTTCGTGTGAGGATTATCAGACTTAAGTTTTCTCAGTGCGTTGCAGCTGAGCCTCCTGCTGGCACAAGACCCCTCTGGAGTTTCCATGGCAGAAGTTTAGAAACACTAATGCCTGAAATTAAGAAATCTGAACTCTGCTGAAGAAATACCAGACGAGAATGTTTTCTCTGTTTCACTCCTCAATGCCAATGCCTTTTAAAAACCTTTGCTCTTCTCTCACTTCCCTCAAGCAATTTGTTGTAAGCTTCCCAGCTGAAACAGAGCTGTAGCATTGTTCCAGCTTTGTAGAATTGCTCAATTTTCTTAAGTGGCCAGTTATAAACCTTGGATACCAAAAAGTTATATGTCAATAAAATAGGTTTTTTTCCCTTCTTCTTCTCCAGATTTATGCATAAAATAGATATATGCGGAAGGCCAAGGTGTTTCAGAAACTGAATGTATTGGCTGGGTCAAGGATGGTTATCTGCAAACGAAGCAGATGCAGCCCTGTGGTTGTTGTCTCCTCCAAGCAGAGGTTCAGTTGCTTGCTGTTGCCACCTGTCTTTTGCTGGATACAGCTCAGCGCATTCAAGGTCAGTCTTGTTCCCTTCTCGCAGTGCGCGTGTGTGGTTATGAGCAGTTGCATCTGAATCCTTGGGACCGAATCCCCACTCTACTGCTGAGACCTGTCCAGGGGGAGGCACATGTATGCTCTTAAAGCAGATCCACCAGATGTTTAGTATCTGAATTCCATGTGATCATTTAGTTAAGATTACATTTCTCCAGGTTTTGTAGAGCAGTGTGGTTGTGCTGTATTTTTAATTCGGCTATGATTTCAACAAGTGCACCCAGTGCTGCAGTGCTGGTAGGCAGTTGGTTTTGAATCCATGTGATGCATCATTCCCACGTGCTTGGTGCCTTGCTACTGGCCTGATCCTGTGAGGTGTTCATCACAGTCCAAAAATAAAACTTGCTTCACAATGTGATGTATGGAATAATCTTACAGGGGAAGGGAAGGGAGAGCTTTATTGCTTGTATCACTTGACACTGGGACTGCATGAAAACTGGAAAATATTACGCCATAGTAGTAGCCTTTCAGAACACTGCTGGGTTTGCCAACAGCAATTACAAAGCTTTATAATCCATTATGAAGCTTTTTTTCATCCTTCCGTTAGCTATTGTTTGGAGAACTCATTTCTTCTAGTGAATGCCAGGTAGTCCTGAAGGATAAAGGGACTGTTTCTGAAAAGCAATTGTTCACAGTGCTGCCTGAGTCTCTGTAGAAAGGTCATATTAATAAACAAATGATAGTTGCAAATGACGTTCTACCACTCAGCTACACAGACCTAGCATTTCACTGCGATCAGTTCGAGCTACAGCTATGCCTCTACAACCTTCCTCTGCTGAGGCTTCGATGCTCACACAATTAAACAATTGGTCACACCTTGTTATTGAGGGTACTCACAATAGCATAGGAAGGACCAACTAACAGATACTTTTAAATCACTAATCAATTGTTACAGATTTAATTAAGCTGATGCCTGCACATCTTTCCAATGCGTTTTTTTAACTAACACTGTGGAAAGAATCTTCATTACAGACTCAGTCAAACCTCTGTGGGACACAAGCTTCAACTTTAGAACATAAATATTGTAAGCGTGTAAATATGATATTCTTTTTTTGCCACTTACACTGGAGTTCTGTGCCTCTGCACTTCACTCTTGAAAAGTTACATTTGGACTTAGATGTATGATGCTTGTTGTCTGGAGTGACACACACAAATCCCCATACACCAGAATGAAAATTCAGCCCTAATCATCAAAGGGAAGTGAGGACTAAATGAATGTGTGTCATGCGTATCCAATTTCTCCACTGATCATCCAGAGAAAATAAATCACAGCGGATGTCCCTCCATTTCTTCTTTGTTTAAATAGCTAGAAGGGCCTCTATGTCGAAGTCACCCGTGCTTCCCCAGGGAATACTAAAATAAATTAATATTGGCTGATTAAATGTTTTGACCCATATTAAAGCCACCAGAAAATGATAGGCCTAGTGTGTCATGGCAGCACTCCAGCTTTTTTTGTGTACTGCTGGAATTGAGATAAAACTGAGGAGCATATCTCAACTAAACTAATGCTCAATTTCACCCATTTTTAATAAATCCTTTTACTAGGACTATATTCATGGAGATAGATTTCTTGTGCATCAGACTCTCAGTGATGTCTAATGTCCAGCTGCACTAGGATCTCCTGTCATCTTCCCATTACGCATCAGAAAAGACACCAAAAGTGATCTGCAGAAGACAGATAAAAAGAGGGGAAGGCATTGCAGAAAGGTCTGGCTTGAGTAAGGGAAAAATTTAAAATGGCACAAATTGGAGAGAGGTATCCAAGTTGTATTGATTTTTCAGTGATAATAGGATAGCTTACAGTCCCTCGCCTCTCTGAAATGTTCCCTTACGCCCTAAGGCTATTTAATTTGGAAAGAATTGCTGGAAGAAATCCGATAGGTGTATAAAACGAGCGGTATAAAAGGCACACTGCCACAGCAAAAGCAGTGCCCTGAGAACCGGCTCAAAAGTTAATTGAAATCAATTGGAAAGACTTCTGTTGACTTAAATAAGTGTTGTATGAGCCTGTAGGAGAGCTCATTTCAATACCTGGGTTTACCACAAATTTCTTGAATGGCTCAGAGTAAGTCACTAAGTCACTCAGGACCATATCCAGAATGAGAGCCAGATATTGTAACAGGATTGCTGAAAAGGAGAAAAGTGTGAAAGGCTCTCTATGCAGCATCACAGGGCTCTTTTCAGAAGTGAGTTTTGGGCTGCTACTGTAAAACAAATCATACTTTCTGTTTAACCTGTGGTGCTTACAGTTGTAGGATGCTGTCAAGACAATTTTAAAACATTTTGCAAATGAGGATTAGGCACTTTTACAGCATCTGTAGTCAGATTAACTTGGATAAAATGTCAAGGGCCACCAATCCTCATGTTTCAGAGCATAAACTCACCACCAGCTGGAATAACGAAGCAAATACTTCAGTGGAACAATATGTTACTGTTAAACAATTAGTGGTATCATTTACTACATGCTGTCATCTGGCTGTACCTTTATGTGGATGCTCCTCTGGAAAGGGGGTCTGTTCTCAGTGTCTGGGGGATGGCAGAGCTAGCTTCTGTAACTCAGGCCATTTCCTTGAGGATCACCTCCATCAGGAGGCTCCTGGTGAGTGCTGCACTCTCAGACTCACTGGGCTGGGTCCTTCTGGCTGCCCTAATCTCTCATGAACTATAGCAGTGGTTTTGGTGATGACAAGAGACTCTGCAAGCTACAGGAGCTGGATAGTGACTTGTGAGATGGACACTTAGTCACCTGTTTTGGTTTTAAAACCATATATACATATATATGTATGTATGTATGTATACAGAGATCCATATGTCTCTCTGAGGTTCGTCACTGGAATTGCCTGGCCCTACTGAATCCCAGATCCAGGGTGGTGTTCCTGCTGCAGTGCTTTGTCACTGCTTAGGCAGGGGCCTTGGAGGTGAATACCTTTCGAGGCTGTAAAGAGCTGAAATTCGCTATCAACAGTTTGATTGGTTGGTTGTTGCTGCTTTGCCACAAGGTACGCAGGAGACCCCCATCCTGGAAGTCCTTGGCTCCCTCCATGCTTTGTCTCTTAAGTTCTGTCCTTTTTAAGCTATTGTTGCCTCCCCTCTGGCTCCCAGTCCTCCTTTCTTCCTTCAGCACTCCAGGCAATAAGGTGCAAAAGGTGCAAACTTCTCACCTCCCCCCATCATGGAATCATAGAATGGTTGGGCCAAAAGGAACCTTAAATACCATCCAGTTCCAACTCTCCCCCCGCCATGGGCAGGGACACGTTTCCCTGGATCAAGCTGCTCAAAGGCTCATGCAGCCTGGCTTTGAACACCTCCAGACAACTTCTCTGGGCAACCTGTGCCAGTGCCTCACCAACCTCACTGGAAAACAGTTCTTCCTAACAGCTAATCGAAATCCTCCCTCTCTCAGTTTAAAACCGTTACCCCTTGTCCTGTCCCTGCACTCCCTGACAGACAGCCACTCCCCAGCTTTCCTGTAGGCCCCCTGTAAGCACTGGAAAGCTGCTATAAGGGCTTCTTGGAGCCTTCTGTTCTCTAGGTTGAACAACCCTAAATTAATGTCTCAGTGTGTCCTCATATGGAAGGTGCTCCAGCTCTCTGATCATCTTTGTAGCCTCCTATAGACTCGCTCTAACAGATCCATGTGCTGAAGGCTCCAGAGCAGGACACAGTACTCTAGGTAAGTTCTTGTGAGAGCAGAACAGAGGCGCAGAATCATCTCCTTCACCCTGCTGGTCACACTTTTGGTGGAGCCCAGGGGACCTTTCTGGGCTGCAAGTGCACATTGCTGGCTCATGCTGTGCTTCTCATCCACCAGCACCCCTCAAGCTCTCTTCTTTAGGGCTACTCTCCATTCATTCTCCTCCCAGCCTATATTTTTTCCTGGGATTGCCTCAATCCCATTGTAGGACCTTGCATTTGGCAGTGTGCAGCGTTTCTCCCCTTCAGAGGGCCCAGCAGGGAGGCAGCTCCTGTCAGCAGGAGATGTGCTTACAGTCCCTGTGCCTTCTGTTGCCTCAACCAGCAGCAGCAGTTGTGGTTTGGGAAGCCAGGATGAGTGTTAGCACTCAGTACAGGCTATGTATGGATCACCACCAGCTAAATCACTGATGGCTCAGCCAAGTCCTCCGTGAAAAAAGCAGGAGATTGTTCAGATTACTCAGAAAACCTTTTTACATAGCACTAATAAGGCAGAAGAACTGCCAAGAGAAAAGATGGAATTTAAGGAAATGCAACACAGAGACCAGATTTTTTTCCAAGCTTTTAGTCACAGAAGACAGGGAGAAGGACCTACCAAACTCTAAAAATTTTTGGATCTCCTCTTTAAAGAGGGTTTTGTTGCTAGGCCAGAGTTTACCGACAGTTTCCTGGGCTGCCTGAGGCTACCTAGTGAGGCTGGTGCCAGCTTACTTGAACATACCTAACATCTGTTGTCTTCCAGGCTGTGACAATGGCTGCAAGCCCTGCATATTTAAGTTAATGAAAGTTCAACCATAAGTTTATTAGGGCTTTTGGCTTTTCCTGCCTACACCAAGAACAGAGCAGAAGAGATTTATTGGAATATACGGTTAAGGAGGGGAGGATATATGTATGCTATCAGACTGCAATGTTTAATAGAGAGCTCTAGCATCAAGATCTGTGCCAGTGAATCAGAACTTCTGGAGCAAGTCCAGAGAAGAGCGATGAAGCTGGTGAAGGGGCTGAAGAACAAGTCTTACAAGGAGTGGCTGAGGAGCTGGCATCGTTTAGCCTAGAGAAGAGAAGACTGAGGTAAGACCTTACTGCTCTCTATAACTACCTGAAAGGAGNGAGAGCTCATGATCTAACTCTGGTATGCCTCTGGTGATGGCTCTGCTGAATTCCAGGTAGCTGGGTCAGGAAAAATGTTAAAAGTGATTGTATCTCCTTCCTTCATTTGTAACTCCCTGTGGTACAAGGTGCCTGCAGCTTTGTGTGCTGCAGCCTGTGTGAGATGAGCAGCCTTAGTTCCTGCTGCCTAAAAATCCCATATGATTTTCGCACTTAGGGCCTTCTAGAAAGGGGCTAGTGCTGTTTTGTCTGCTTGGTGTAGATGCTGAAGCAGATAGGGCGTTTAATATAAGCCATGCTGAGGAAACTCCTGTTACCTATTCGTACTGAAAAGGACTGCATGGCTGGTTCCATACCAAGAAATGTTTTCTTCCTCATTGTTTCTTCTGTTCTGTAATATGCCCTGGAAAATCAAACATAAGAAGAGCAGTTGGATCTCCTGCCTTTTTCATATCTCTTCTCCACTGTGTGGAGCTGCTGGATTTCTTGAAAAAAAGTTCAGAAAGTTTTTTTTTCACAATACAAACCAAATAATGTATCATCCTGTAACTGTGTCCAAGGGAAGGACAGAGGTTTTAGCTGGAGACATTCATTAAGGTCAGCTAGAAGCAAATACTGCAGCCAAAGAACTGCTTCTGGTCATTGGCAAAACTTAATTTTGTTTCAGCTTGACCCAAAAGGCAACTTTTATGACACTGTTTTGAGAACTGAAGGAAATTGGTTTACCCTTAGATATTTACTCCAAAACAAAGACAAAGAAGAATAACCACTTTTCTTGTGGAAGTGTCAGACCCAAGGAGAGGTGATGTGCATATGAATTGAATTCCTGCTGCTTTGCCTTTTGCGAGTTTATATCAGCTAACATAGCTCCAATGAAAAAAAGAGAACAGTCATATAAACCCAGTCAGATTGAAAATTAAATTCTCTTTGGAGAGATGGGAACCTACTGTTCAAATTCATGCTCCAAAAAGGCAGAGAAGTTTGAACTTCCTTGTTATTTCTCTTTGCTAAGAACCTGTTTTTAATTACTAACAAATTTATCAACTGTAACTATTCCAGATTAAATTTTTCCTTCACAATCTGTCTTACCTTCCTTCTGTCTCTCCTTGTCACGGAGCTTTTGTTTATATCACAGGGGTCCTGAGACTTTTCCTTGCTTGAGCATATGACCTCACTTGTAATGTCTGTAACGCTGCTTAAGGTTTTAGTGTCTCTTTTGAAATTGAGAGGGTAAGGACACAACTGTGACTGTGAGAAAAATTAAGATTAATTATATCATTCTTTCAGGAGTGTTACCTTTCTCATGGGCTGAGTACAACATGAGCTGATTGATAATATTGTCTGAGGCTGCATTTTTTTGGCAATTGATCTGCTTTCACTGGAAAAAACCTGTGCAAAATGTCAAGGTCTCTATAAGAAAAAAACAATCAAACCAAAACAAAATGAAAAAAAAACCCCACCGAACAAATGGAAAGGGGAAGAAAAAGAAGAGGAAAGGTACAATTTCTAAGAGGCTTTTTATTTTTTATAGTTTTTCATCCTGCAGGTGCCCAATTAACAAAAAGAAAATGGATAAGCCTGTGTATTGTAGCTACAATTGAATTAATTTTCTCATAAGCTATAAAGCTAAGGGAGCTTTCAGTGCCTTAAATGGATTGTGTGTTGTTTGATTCAAGGACTCTACTGAGAGTTTTCCCAGTTTTATAACTGAGCCTTTCTGGAAATCAGAATTAGTTGCATAAGTGATTTCAGGTAAAGACTTTCCCTGACTGAAGGATGTTTCTGTTTTTCCTTGAATCCTGAGGCTGAACTAATCCAATGGCTTTGCTTCAGTCAGTTTCTGGATTGTATGGTAGTTCTTGCATCCCAGATTGTATGTGTGTAATGTTTGGAAGATTAGGAATGATGTGTTATCACAGCCAAGGACAGTCTAAGCAAAATCTTTGTGGACTGTGACTGATGGGTGAGTTTTATGCCACTTCTTTCACCCTGGGATTACTGGCCACATTCTCATCACACATCTTTTTTTAACAGTGGAAGGAAAAGGGACTGAGTTTATGAGTAAGATTAAAGCATCAGGCTGTGTTCAGCCAGGAATCTTTTTAGGCACGGAGCATCCTGATGTGACAGTATTTTATATACTGGACTTACACAAGTTTCTGTTAAAGTGAGCTTTCCTTAGCCTCTGGTTCAGAGCTTCCTGGATGGAGCTGAATTTAAGGCATTTTCCATTTGCAACATCTCACTGTCTGTTAAGTGCCTGTGCCTGCAATGTCTTCTGTGCCTGGAAGAGGGATGCATTTCTTAGAGACATTCCATGACTTACCTTTTCACTAGGTACAAGTACAAACACTGAAACCATTTGTGTTAAGTCTGTTTCTGTCTCCCTCCCTAATAAAACAGCCTTTTCTTCTTCCCTCCTTAGTATCTATTCATCACTTTGTGTGATGTGTGGTCTTCTATTTATTAACATAAACTGTTGGCCATCTTAACCATCCCTGAACTGTGGACTTGTGAGGACAGCGAGGAACTGCTCCAGCCTGCAAACTGCACAATTTACATCATCTTCACTTCTTGCTTTCAAAGGGATTTTGAGTATTTTGTTGCCACCTCAGAGTCTGCTCACTCCTGTAATCATCCAAAAACAGGACACCTAGGAGTGTCTAATTCCTCCTCCAGCCCTAAAGATGGATCATGTTTAAATCATTCTTGACAGATTTTTTTTGCAACCTGTTTGTAAAACTGCTGCTGTCAGAGGTTTCAAAATGTGGCATATTCTCTCAATTGCCATTAGAAGGTTTAATCTGAACTTCTGTTGCTGTAATTGTGTTCCTCCATCTGGGTACCAAAGCCGATTTATTCCATTCTTCTTTAAACGTTATTTTCTGCCTTCAGTCTTCCCCTTTCTAGACTGAACAATAACCTTTTCCATCATCCTTGGTTTGTTGTTCTCCTTTTGTAGGCTTTTAATCTGTCCTACCCTTTCTTCTGAGTTTCTCAATCCACTTCCTACTTTAAGTGCAACTGCCAGACTGGATGTAGTATTCTTACTGAGGTCTTACCACCACCAAGAAAAACAAGAGAATTAAGTCAGGCAAAACTCCCGTTTGTACAACTCAGACTGATGGACGCCTTCTTTGCTACAGAATGATTGTTAACTCATGTTCAGCTCTGATCCTCTGTAATACTCCCCGAGTCTTGTGCAGAGCAGCGGTTATCCATCAAGTCACTCCCCATCCTGTGCTCTCCGAGTGTATTTTCTCTCCTCAAGGACAGGGCTCAGCACTCATCCTTGCTCAGTTGAATCCTGTGTTTTTCAGACCATTTCTCTGATCTCTCCAAATCATTCTGAAAACAACCATCTCTTTCTCTGCTCCAGTTTGCAGGCAGCACCTGCAGATTTCAAATGTGTGAACTGTTCTGTTACCTACACTGTGGAATAACATAGGAAAAGGACTTAACCCTTACAGATTCCCAAATGATACGCTTTTCTAGTTTGACAGCAAACTATTCATACCCGCTGTGGGTGAAGTTTTCCAAGAAGCTGTACATCCATCTTCTTGTGGCCTCATCTACAGCGTGCCATTAGTTATCTTTTAAGAATATCTTCTGAGACTCTGAAGCATTAGCTGTGTTAGCTCTGACCACGGGTTACTGCTCTTCAGCTCATGTTTCTTTCTCCTATCACTTGTCCTTGCTCTTCCTTTCCTATGCCCTTTCTCACAAGATGCTTGATAAACGAAGAGGTAAACTTGCTGCTAAAGTGGGAATTACCAAAAGAGAAGCCCTCCACAGTTCAAGTCCAAGTTTTTTTTTCATTCTTATTATTTGCCTATCGTAGGTGTCATATGTTTCAGTAAACTAATCTGTCATGACAGATAATAATTGTTACTTTTTCCCTCCATGGTTATGATAATGCAGGGGGGTTTCCCCTCTATAATTCTCTCTCTCTCAAGACTGCTTTGTCATTTTACAGGCTTTGTGATAATTATTTACAAAATCTATTTCTACAGTCCAATGGAGATTCTTCAGATTCCCAGTAGGAATATAGCTTTAAAAGCTCTTTTCTAAAGGGGAAGGACCTGGCGAGAGGCCAGCAGCTGTGGTAATTCCACAAAACATGCAAGAACTGCAGGTTCTGAACCAAAAGGCTAATACAGAATCTAACCTAGACAGGTGAGCAGATAATTTCAGGTAACTTCAGAGTCCTTTGCTTCTCTGCATTAAATGTCAGTGTGAATTTGTCTTTTGATTCTTATGCTGAATATATAGGTCGCAGGAGCTGAGTTAGATTCCAGGTCAGCAAGATCATGTTTTCCACTGGAAGCATTCCAGCTGATGATAAACATCATCAAATAACTTCAGGCTTACCAAGAATGTTGATGAAAGCATGCCTCAGGCTTCAGGGACATATAGTCTCACCTGCCTTATCTGAACCATACAAGTTGTTTGAAATCAGTGCAGTATCTATTCAGCAAATGCTGCATGGATTTAGCATGGGTTTGCAAGACAGTTTCTCTTTCAACAGTAGATTGGACCTCGCTGCTGTAGGCTGCCCCTGGTTACATGGCTGCGAGTCAGAACATCAGTGGATTCCCCAGTCATCTTGTTCACTCAGGGCCCACGGTTCCCTCAAGAAGGTTGTCTCAATGTAATGGCTCAGTGCTGCTGTCTGGCATGCAGAACATTCCTGGTTTGTCTCTGGAGATCCTCAATGCAAGTGCTGACATGTAACACCACAGCTGTGCAATTTGTCAGCAGACAAGGGGGAAGGAGCTCTCCCTCGGTCCGTTGGGAGGCACTGCAGCTCCAGCCTTCCCAACATATGGGCTTCCCACCTTCCTGGTGGCAGAGCACCTAGGCAGGTCATGCCAGCAGACAGGCCTTAAACAAGTGGCCTGTCAAAAATTCAGTCCTGCAGAATGTCTTTCACAAGTGAGAGTTCCCAGGAATAGATCTGTTTGTCATAGACCAGATTGGTGTGTGTCAGTCATTTAAGTTCAGGTCAGCCTTCCCGGCAGGAGTAGTTCTCTTGTCCCTGGCAACTTTTAGTGATATTCAGTGATTTTATGGCCTCAAGTTGTGCCAGGGGAGGTTTAGATTGGATATTAGGAAAAAATTCTTTCCTGAAATTGTGGTGAAGCATTGGAACCGGCTGCCTGGGGAAGTGGTGGAGTCACCATCCCTGGAGGTGTTCAAAGAATGTGTAGATGTGGGACTTCAAGATATGGTTTTGAAGGCACATTGGTATTGTGTTGATGGTTGGGCTTGATGTTCTTAGAGGTCTTTTCCAACCTTAAAGATTCTATGTGCTCTTCTATTTATCTTTTCCTATTGCCCATCACCTGCTGAGCTCTAAGGGCACCAAAGTAGAACTTAGGTACAATAACTCCATCAGTCACCAGATGTTTCCAATATGTGGATCTGAGAAAATTTTTATCAGAAAAATAATAAAAATTTAAAAAATTGAGTTTGTCTGTGTTGGAGGCAGAATGCCAAGAACAAAATCCTCATGAACTGTACTTCTTAAAGAAATATGAGGTTTTCTTGATAGCTACCCACTCTTCATTCTTGCTTTAAAACCCAGATGCTTTAAACACTCAGCTCCTGCTGGTGTTCTGCATCAGTATCAGTGTGCAAGAAACATCAATAATCAAGTGCACCAAATATATTAATTATGGCTATTTTCACTCATAGTAAAGGGATGCTAGTTATTATGCACAACTTAGGGAATAAGAGAAAAAAATTCCCTATATAAGTGTTAAAAAGGGGTGGAGTAAACGAATAAGCAATTATTGCAAATGCTTTTGTGGTTCTGGGGTCATGAAGGATGAGAACCAGAAGTGAGGATTACTGGAACCAGACCAGTTATGCCATGATATCATATTGAAGTATGTAATAGTGAAAGCATGGAAAGATAAGTTGGGTTATTAACGTGCATGTTTTGGTTATCTCAAGAGCCGAAAGTAACATCAAGGATTTTTTTAAAAGCACAGCTGTTCCTCAGATTATTCTAACAATCTTATTTTTTTTTACTGTGCCTATTATACTTTCTTTGCTTCCTTTTTTCTTTTCTTTAAGCAGTTGGCTAACGTAGTTAAAATGGTAAACATTTGCCATTTCTGAAGCTAGAAAGGAGCATGACACAAGCCGTTAATGACATAAGCCAGTATTTTGGGATCAAACAGCATGTGTAAATATCCTAGGTATGATCAGTTGCACATTCCAATCTTTTCTAAATTTACAATATGTGAATTGAGGATTACACTGTCACTGGCTTGAGGTGCTGAGGGGGTGTACAGCTTTCACAGTAAATGCAAAAGGGCAATTAATTTATCCACATTGTTCTGCATCAAGACAAACGTTCTGCAGTATTTGCGTTTCATTAGCTGTCAGCCCCAGAGTATTTGAAAGTCTCAGCTCTAAGTGGTTGAGTTTCTGCTAGCTTCTCTCCAAAGGTTACCCTTTTGCATCTTGATCTGCTTGAATCTTGAAGTCGCATGATCACCACTGCAGCAGTCAGCCTAACTCCTGAGTTTTCCCTTTCCTTTTGCAAATCTGAACAAGACTGTCTTTCTTTGTGCGTCGTTTATGAAGCTTCATCTTCTGACTGTTCATGGGGTGATTATTCTGCTTCTATCCTAACGTGTTTTGTCAAATTCTTCAGATGATGCTTTCTCCTATAAATGCCATTAACACTATAGCCAAATACCTTCAAAGCACTAGATCTCCCCCGTTTTCATTTTAAACCATTAGGAAATTTTCTGGTACTTCTAAATGTCAGACTTTTGCTTGTTTGTTTCCTTGCTTGATTGCTTATAAAGCAGCCTCCAGCCCTGAGCTAAATTTTACCTGGTCCTTGGTAAATTGAGTATTTCAGAATATCACCATTCCACTGACATGCAGTCATGGGCAGTGAAGCTTGCGCAGGTGCAGAAAAAGCAAAGCAAGAGTAACTGCAAAACAACCTCCCAGTTCTGGCCACCTGTTTGCATTCAAAGCCAGTGAAAAGAAAATCACTGAAAGGGAATGAGTGAAAAGTGGTGCTGACTGAAGTATTTTTCAGGAGAAGCTGATAACAAAAGCTCGTAGAAGTGAACAGAGACTTACCCAGAAGGTAGATTCCACATACCCAGGCACTGGAAATTTCTGCTTTAGTCTTCAGCCTCTCTATCCAAACAACGATCGGAGAAAACAACAAACAAACATGCACAGCAAGCTCTATAAACAGGGTTCAATGTAACCTGAGAAAAGCTAATGTGTTAATCATCATAAGATCCCATGTCTGAAGTGGTTTTCATCCTTTTTCTGGAATTTGTAGGTTACTTTTCTTCTTCAGTTTTGGAAGTGGAGTAAGAAAGTGCCTTCCTGCCTCCCTCTACAGTCTGTTAAGGAGTACGATGTTGCCATTCTTTCTAGATGAAGTTCTATTCCTGCAACTGGATACTTATGGTACTTCAATCCTATTTAAGAGCTGGCGTCTTATTCTTCATGAAATATATTTCGATTTTTAACGACTCTATTATTTGTGTTTACAGAACTATCACAATACTGTCTAGATCACCATCTAGGTCACACTTTATAAACATCAATTAAAATTCCTCTGCACCGCAGTCACAGTAAAAAAAACAGGGCATATTCTTCATTATTTCTGGATTCCTTAACCAGTTTGGGAATAAGCCACGTTACGCATGCAGTGGTATCTAGACTGGCTCTTCACTTTGCAGCTTAACTGAGCAGGATGTTTATGCTCGGGCACAGCACTTGTGAACACATCAACCTTGGCCCAGAGGTACTTGTATTATCCACGTTTTCCGTCTTTCAGATTTTTTGACTCCCTGTTTCTCCTGATAATGGAGGGTTGATTATACAGTAATTTTGCAGAGGATTACTTTTAGGGTATTGAATTCATTGAAGATTAAATTTCAGGTCACAGAGAAACAGACAGGTTCAGACACGAACCAAAGAAAGGTCTTAGTTGGACTAATAGGCGTATAGACTTGATATAATCTTTTATTCTTAGATGTGTTTCCTTGCTACTATGTAACTCTGGTTAATTGAGCTCTGAAAGCAATGAAGTTATAGCTATTTTTGTTATTTGACGCTGAACTATTTGGGGACACACTATCCACCTTGGACCTGACTCCATCACTTTTCTACTTTATTGTTGCTTTCTTTTTCCTGAGTTCTGCCTGTGCTTTTGCTAATCTTTATTCCTAAAAGTTAAAGATTCGGACTGTGAGTTCATGTACATCAGAGCAGTGCTTCTGATTTATACTTGTGCAAGTCAGAACAGCAGTTAGATCAGGATTTCAGTTTTAGCATGCAGACTCCTACAACTGCAAGACAAAAAAATGGCATTGTAAAAGGTGGGGGTTGTTTTTAATCATATCTGGAGATGATGTAAGCATATTCATCTCAGCTGAAATTATTGGATAGGAGAGGTTTTTGCAGGAATGCTCATTAAAACCCATGGCAAAGATACTTCAAAAAATTCAACAGTTTTAATCTAAAATCATAGACATTTAATAAACTGGACATCAAGAATAGGAAAGTCAGTATTTTGCCAAGTTCATTGCCAAAATTGCCATTAGCTGACAGTTATACTAACACAGAATGTGACTCTACCCCAGGGAAAAAAATGTACAGATATAATTTCTCCACGTGCATAAGTAACCACATTCCATATTAGGAGAACAGGAACTTGAATAGCAGATTGCACTTGATCAGTTCTACTACAAAATCCAGACCATAAAACTATGTTGTTTGGTCCGGCTACTGTTCTTCCTCTCTCATGGCAACACTCCAGAAATACTGCAAGGTTTGGACAGAAAACTATGTTGGGTTTTTTTGAATAAGGCAGTCCACGAACCTTAGTCAGTGCCTGTTTACAAGCAGTAATACAACCACTCATTTATTTCCCTGTATGACAACCAGTGAAATAAATACCTGAGCATCTGAGGGAGACTTGTGGTTTTGCGTTCTGGCATGGACCAGCTCAAGGTGGAGGTGAGGAGGCAGTGTTCCTGCCACTCTGGATTGTGCCAAGCCAAATACTGTGGTATGACAGAAAAAAAGAATTTTCCTTGACAAAAGGCAGATGTGGGAAATGAAGACTGTAGCTTTTAAGAGACTGAATGGAGAAAATCTTTGCAGAGGCACCACGCTGAGTCGGGCTGCTGAGTTGTACACTGTATGTATTAACTGCAGAAATAGTAGTGCTTAGTAAAACACACTTGATCCATTTTTACAAGTGATGTAATATAACTGTCTGTGCGAAGCAGCACGTTCTTGTGACTATCCGCCTTCTAATCCAGGGCCATGCATTAGTGTCATAGCTGTGGCACTAGCTGCTGCCCTCTGAGCCATGAGTCACCATCTTTCACTTCCTCAAACAATTACAGGCAGCAGAAAGTGGCTGCTGGCTTGGTCTTGGCATCTGCTGAAGGAAAATTCACTCAAACCCACTTTTTTTTTTCTGTGGATATCTGAGACGCCCTCTAAACCTCAGGCAAAGAGAGCACCGCATGCTAAACTTCTTGTTTCTATGTGTTGCCTCACCTGTCTGCCAGATCTCACCTTTCCTTTGCTTTCAGGCTGGTCAGCCTTCATTCGCTACACAGCACTGATCACCCCTTGGCCCTTGATGAATCAGAAGACAAATAGTATTTCAGCAGTTTCTTCCTTGGGGAAAAGGATGTGAAGCTCTGTTCTTTGTATTTCTCAGAATATCGTGTGTGTAAGTGGATGTGTATAAGCAAGCACCGATTGCCATTCGTTTTCAGGAGGTGCAGTTGGTGTTCTGTTACTGCTAAGTAACTGTGCAACTGAAACATGGCCCTATTCTCCACTGCCCTGCACCTGGTTAGTGCTTTCCATCTGCAAAGTGCAAAGTACGTGATCAATGCAAACAACTTAAAATTTTCCAGTCATTGTGGCAGTATTTTGTACCCATTTATGAGGCTATATATTTGTAAATGACGATGCCAGCTGCAGAGGGAAGGAGAACCTCTCAAAAATTAATCTTTCCCCTGAATTAGGATGTTTCTGCTTTCCTTGGAGTGCATATGTGTGTATTGTGGGGACAGTGCATGGCACACAGAGGCAGCGTAGGAGCAAGTAATGGAACAGCCTTTGACTCAGTCTTCTCTAATAGAGCAGGTTACAAAGGAAGCAAGACGACTTGGAACATTTTCAGTGTTACTTGTTGGTACAAGCAGCACCATTTCTGCTCCATGGGTCATCTGAAACATCCTCCCCAAAATATAAAATCATAGAATGTATTAGGTTGGAGGGAACCATGAAGATTGTCCAGTTCCAATGCCCCTGCAGCAACTTCTTCAACCAGATCAGGTTGTTCAGAGCATCATCTAACCTGACCTTGAATATTTCCAGGGACAGGGCATCTACCACTTCTCTGGGCAACGTGTTCCAGTGTTTCACTGTTCTCAGTGTAAAATATTTCTTACTAATATCTAGTCTAAACTTCAACTCTTTTAGTTTACAACTATTAACCTGTGTCCTATTGCTACAGGACCTGCTAAGAAGTATTTCCTCCATCTTTCTTAAAAGCCTCCTTTAAGTATTGAAAGACCACAATAAGGTCTCCTTGGAGTCTTCTCTTTCTGCAAGCTGAATAACCCAACTCTCTCAGCTTTTTTTTCCTAGGGAAAATGCTCCAGGCCTTTGATCATTTTTGTGGCCCTTTTCTTGACCTGCTCCAAGAGAATCATAGAATCACCAGGTTGGAAGAGACCCACTGGATCATCAATTCCAACCATAAACAGATCCACGTTCCTCTTGTGCTGAGGGATCCAGAGCTGGACACGTTATAAATGCAGGTAAAACATTTTTGTCACTCTGTCATCATCCTCTACTTCCAGCCCTTAATCCTGTGTTTTTACAGTGGAAAAAGCCTTACTGCATAGGTCTTGATCCTGCCTATGTTCAGATTTGGAAGGGGGAAACCCAAGACTGAGGATGCTTTATTAAAAGCAGGTTCTCTGGCTGGGTTGATTTGCTTTAGGGATGACTCTCTTACTCAAGAGGGTAACTCACTCAGCCTGGAGACGAGAAGGCTCTGGGGAGCCTTATAGTGGCCTTCCAGTACCTGAAGGGGCTGCAAGAAAGCCGTGAGGAACTTTTTTACAAGGATGTGCAGTGATAGAACAATGTGGAATGGTTTAAATCGGAGGGGAGGAAGATTTAGATCAGACATTAGGAAGTTTTTCCCTCTGAGAGTGGGGAGGGCCTGGCCCAGGTTGCCCAGAGAAGCTGTGGCTGCCCCATCCCTGGAGGTGTTCAAGGCCAGGTTGGATGGGGCTTGGAGCAACCCTGCCAGGCGGGAGGTGTCCCTGCTCACGGCTGGGGGTGGAATTGGGCGGGTTTTGAGGTCCCTTCCACCCCAAACCCTTCTATGATTCTCTGATCCAGCGGGAGGTGTCCCTGGCCAGGGCAGGGAGGTCGGAACTGGATGAGCTTTGGGGCCACCGCTCGCCCTTCCCCGCACTCCGCGCTCTCTCCACGCCCTCCCGGGCCGGGACCCCGGGGGAAGCCGCCGGCTGGGGGCCGAGGGGGCCGGCCCCGGGCTGGGCAGGTGCCGGCGGAGCCTGAGGGGCGGCGTGGGGCGCCCAGGTGGGGCCGGGGCAGCGCCCGCCCCTCGCTGCCGGTGCGCAGGGCGGGCTCAGCCTGTCCCGCAGCGCCGTAGCCTCCGGGGCCGGTCCTTTGCACACCCCCCCTCCTTTTCCCTTCCANCCGCCGCTGCCATGAGCCGGAGCCCCGCTCCCCGCGGCGAGGACCCGTCGGACAGCGATGCCCGGGGCCGAGGGATGCCGCCGCCCAGCCTGCCCCAGCTCCTGCACAAGTAAGAGCCTCCCCGTGCCTCTTGCGCTCCCTCCCCGCCGGACGGGGTCCCCCCTGTCCCTGCCCCGCAGCCCCCGGGACCTGCACCGCCTCCAGCCTGCAGTTTGCACCGAAAACACGGGGTTGGCGTGCAGAGGGCTCCTCCGGCACTCTCTCGGGACTCCTTTCTCCGTTACTTTCCTCCCCTTCTCCTCTCCTTTCCTCCGCTTCTCTTCCTTTTCCTCTCCTTTCCTCCCCTTCTCCTCCTGTTCCTCTCCTTTCCTCCCCTTCTCCTCCTGTTCCTTTCACTTCTCCTTTTCTTCTCCCTTCCCTCTCCCTCTCCTCTTTTTCTTCTCCCTTTCCTCTCCTTCTCCTCCTTTTCCTCTCCTTTCCTCCCCTTCTCCTCCTTTTCCTTTCCTTTCCTCCCCTTCTCCTCCTTTCCCTCCCCTTTCCCTGCCCTTCCCTTCACCTCCCCACACTCCCGTCCTTGCGGGATGAGGTGTCTCCTCCTCGGCCCCACAGCCACCGCATCCCTGCAAAACTATCACAGAGAAAAAGCAGTCTGTGCATGCGTGGGAAGCTTATTAATGAGGGCAACAATGCGAATGGCAGCTTGCTGTTTCATTTTCCATCCGGGAAGAGGTGGAAAAACTACTTTTGCAGTGGTGCGAGCTATACTTTTGCGGTTAAATGTGAAGCTTGAATACAAACTGAGTGCTCCGTAGTTACTGTGTGAAACATAGCGAAACATAAGTTGATCTGTGCAGAAACAAGATGGTTGCGTGCACTCTATTTGATTTTTCCCAAGTTGTTATGCGTTAAAAGCAAAGAGGGCTTTTAATAGAGCAGTAAATCTCCCAACGAACGCCCAGTTATGGAGCCATTAGAATTGCCTTCTATTACTTTAAGATTTGCATCTTGAGTTGACGAGCAGGACGCTGCGCGGCGGCGTAGGTTGGGAGACGCTGTTGACATTATGTCCCACCAACTGGACTGAGAGCCTGTGTTCGGCCGTCAAGCGGAGCGCGAGTGTGACAAAGCACTGTTGAGCTGTGTCGGCCTCGCAGCTGGGCTTGCGCTGCTTTCCTGCAACAACCCTCTTATGAAAGGCATGGGCTTAGGCATCTCCTTTACCAGTTTGTCAACAAAACCCAACCATGTCACTAACGGAGGAAATGCTCTCAGTTCTCTCACTTGTATTTGCAAAACACGTGTATACAAATATAGTAATTTATACATGCGTGTGTGCTTTAATGTTACAGCAAACTTACAGTATGAACATTATTTTTAGTTGGGAATCACATTATCTTCTATAAATACATATCAAACTGGACTTCTAAAGTTGCCGTGGAGTGTGGCCCATAAATTTTGTGATGCTTGGTTTTCTTTTCTCTCTTTGCTTTTAAATCGTGTTTTGTATCTTAACTGTGAAAACGTTAATGGTTCTTGTTACCCACATTTTTATTTCTAATTGGAAATAGGGACTTGGGAGTTTTGTCTTGAAACTGAAACATTAATGGTTGTTTCCTAAGTCCGCTGGGCAGCTGCAGGGCTACATATGAATTATTGTACAACCAGAAGGTAATTTACACTTACTCAAGATGTCTTGAGCTTTCAGCTATGGTCTTTATAGATGACCCTTGTTTTTTCGCGTTTGTCAAGCGCATGTGTGGATGTGCATTGCAAGTGTGAGAGGTAAAGCTGTCGAGACGGCTTCATGATTGTATTTCTAGCGCGGTGCATGTTATGTACAAAAGCATCGCAATTCTGCTGGTTGTGCCTCCTAGCAGATTGTAGGTAGGAAAACTTGAAATGGTTTCCTTTCAAGCGTATCTTTAATGGAAAGATTTGAGAGAGGTGCCATGTTCTGGTTGTTCTTTGTCGTGGTAATGTGACACAGAGTGGCAAATGTCAAACGCCTCCATCTAAGGTCCTGCAACTTGAGCATATGGTTTTGTAACCGTGTGGTATAGGTTGGTGTGCACCTCTCTGTTTACCTGATAATTAATAAATTTTTGCCCTGCATTTAACTGGAAATGCAGGCAAATTACATTTTGCTTTACTGATAATAACTTGGTGGTTTGTAAAATTGGATAGTCAGTGACTGTTAGGATATGAAATGTTAGGGAGTATCTTTAATCGCGCTTCTGAATTTATTTGTAATGTGCTAGGACAGGCACTATGACTGGCAAAATAGGATGGAAATGAAAGCAGTAATTCTACAAAATGAAGTCACGGTTTTGTTACTGGGAAAGAAAACATTGACCTGTTTTCCTAAGCATTTTGATTTTCTTGACTGTTATTTTTTTTAACAATTGCCGTCTTTTTGCTTTATAAGCTGCAGTAAACAAGGGTGCGGATGCAGAATGCTGATTCAGAGCAGTGTAGGTCAGAATATTGTGTGTTGTTTAACTACATCCCCCTCTAGGAACCCTTCTGGTTTTATTTATACCATTTAAACTTTAAAAGCTCTCTGAAGCCCTTCCTTCTTTCCCCCACTACTTTTGTTAGAAATTTTTACAGATGTTAGGTGAAGACCAATATAAATAAATAAAAAACCAATATAAATAAATAAAAATAAACGTTCACTGTGAACACTGAGCATTGAACAATGATTAAAATTTAGCAAAACTGCAGGTCTGAAAAGTAGCAGCTACTCATGCAGCATAGGTACTGTGTGCCATATTCTTTAAACATCTGTCTGCTTTAACAAGTATGTGATTTTAATATTAAATTATGACCAAATCCCTAGTTTGAAATTCCTCTCTGATAGTACCCAAATACAGTAAGATACAAGTTGAAATATGCTACCTACATGTTGTATTTTTCCCTGAGTGGCAACGTCATTTCAGTTGATAATAAAGGTCCAATCGTAAGATTTACAGAGCGGTTAAAGCTTTCTATCTATGCAAGTTGTTGTGATGTTTGATGGGAAAATATCTTCTTTTCCAAACGTAAAAGCTTTGCTGCAGTCAAAGCCCATGGCTTTGGGAATAAAAAGCTGGAGGGGAAGGGAAACAGATTTACACGCTATGGAGGGTGATTTATGCACTTGATGATGAAACAATGCAGAAGACTGAGAAGAGGGACAGTTTTGATTGTTTTACTTAGTGGTGATAACTGGTTTCTACTGCCGTTGTGGGAAGGGGTAGAAATGCATGGTAGAGACTTTAGCAACAGCAAGTGAAATACATATGGGACGTCTCTAAAAAGACCTCAAATACCTGTTCTGCACAGAAAAGTTGCAATATATCTTTGGAATTGATGTTTTGGGCCATGTCCCCCCCGCCTTAGGTAAGTCTGCTCTTATGAGAAGATTTTTGTTTACAATTCAGAGGTGGTATTGGAAAACGTGATTTTTAGCTGACAGCTCAGTGTGTGACAAGTATTAGCACCTGCTGTTAGATTGACTGGAGTGTCTAAGCAGCAGAGAGAGTGGAGACTCCTTTTAATAATTCCAGGTGTGTGATTGATTGCAGTCTGATGGAGCAACTTGCTGGCAATAACTGAGAGAAAGGGCCGAGTGGTGGCTGTGGGCTAACGATAAAGGTGATGCATGAAGAGCATTTTCTGTGAAAGTTCTCAATTAAAACACTGTGCAAGTAAACTCCATAATTATAGGAGACCAAATTGTATTGAAATGCAATCTCTTTGTATGTTTTAATGGTTGGTTGCATGCTTTCAGTTCTAATGATTTGTCATGGGTAATATCTGCCCAGTAGAACTGGAGCAGTTTTTAACTCCTTGTGTTGATGTGAGAACACACGTTTGTTCTGTGAATGGAATAAAAACCTCCTAAAACAGTGGCGGGAAACCCAAAGTGAAATTTTTTTTTTCCTAAGGGGTTGTGCTCTGGAGGTTTTGAGCTTCTCTGGAAGGAAGATGGAATTTCCAACATCTGTGCCTGAGTTGTTATTAGTTTGTGCCAGTTCTGGGGGCAGACAGGAGTAAGCAGGCTGGTGCTGAATGCTTTGCGTCCTTTATTCCCTGTAGCAGCAAGGAGGAAGCTTATTGGGGAAAAATAAGCTCCAACTTTATTTTTAAGCTTAAAGACGTTATGTTTAAGGCTGCGCTTTTTTATTTTCTTTGTTGCATGTTTATTTTGTGTTAAGTGTGGGGGTTTCTTTTTCTTTCATTTTTTTCCCCAATTCAAGGTCTCTCAGGAGAGATAAAATATGAAACGTACTCCCATTATATACATTAGTCATGGCAAATAGTTTGGCGTATATGGCAAAGGCTAAACTGATACTTAACAAGGGACATTAGGAGAAACACTTGTTTTACTGTTTCTCTTCTTACTGTTACTGATCCAGGCTTTCCATATTTGTTTGCCTTTTAATATACATCTCCAAAATCTGAGTTACTTCCATACCTAACACAGCCCTGGTAACTCATTGAGTTTGTAACAATTGTAATGGCCCTGAACGGAGATGAAAACAAAATAGAAAAGCATTGTAGCTGCCTTAGCAGAGAAGCCTTACCAAAACAGGGGGCAGGGGCTGAAAAAGCAGACTGCACAGTGTGGGACTCGCCAGAGAATGTGGGAACTAAATCCATGCTATTAAACTTCTCCTTGTGTTTCCCATTCATCGTCTCCGTATGTTAAGAAACATACGGTGAGGGAACCTCAGTTGTCTTCAACTTGCCTGGCTCCTTGCTGTGTAACTATTAAATTTTTTCTTGGATCTCACCTGACATAAAAAATTAGGACTTAAAATTCATGTACTAAATGTGTGTGGGTGTGGAGGGGCAGGGATTTTTAATTTAGTTGTTTGTAAAAAGTAGCATCAGAGATGATAGCTACCTTCAAGTCAGGTAATTAAAGTTTCTCTGCTCTCTTAACATTTAATTTTGTTAACATTTCTCATTTACATTATTCTTTTTTTGTTGAAAATTTTCNCTGAACAGGTCGAAAAGCAGAAAAAATTGAATTTAAGACATAAAGAGAGAGCACAGAGGTAAAGTGGAGAGGGTCAGAAAAAAGAATTCAGAAGGAACACCTTGCGTGCAAACATATCCATACCATCTGGATTTTATTACCAATTCTGGGTCCGTTCGTAGTAGGCCACATAGTTTAGTGGAGAGAGAGAGATAACAGCAGTGATACCAACATTAGTGAAAAGTTAAATAGGCCGTACTTTCTGAGAAGCAATGCAGTAAGTGGTTTATGAACCCAACACATGGTAATGGAGTCCTCTTTACTATAACGAAGTTGCCTGGATGTTGCTCTTTTATTGGAAATTGGAAACTACTGTTCCCATCAATGGGAAGACTGGGAAATGTGTTCTTTTGTTTTCCCTCTTAATTCAGCCCTTATCCATTCAAAGCCGTGTTTACCTAACAGTATAGCTACTGCTCCTCGGTGGTGATGGTGGTGTCGATGCTAAAATCTTTGTGTCCTCATTTGGAGGAGGAGAATGGAGATGGGGAGAAGCCTCATTATCTTTTAGTTCTGTTCCTTTCTGGGAACTGTCAAAATGGGAGGAACTAGATGTTCAAAGATACACTTTCTAGAGGACTGCAAAAAGTTACTTAGGAGGGTAAAAAATGGGTTATTTTCATGGAATAATAATTTTAGCCGTTTTAAAATATTCCTTCACGTAGAATAGGAATTTTCTGAAGAGTAAGCTGGCTTGATTTTTTTAAAGAACTAAATCTTTTGATGTGATTTGCTGCTAGACACTTCATCAGACCGGCTTTATTCCCCTGAATATGCTCCCTCCTCTTCCCCGCCTTCATCCTTTTAAACATTTTATAGTTGATTTAAGGATGTAATCGCTCTGTTAGCCTCTGCCCCTCCATGTCCAGCTGCTTTCTCTTTGTCACACTAATGACCCGTCACAATGAAGCTGTCCCTTGACACACGGGGTGAAACCAGAAAAGCTGCCCCTTTGGGTTTTAGAAACATTCAATATCTGTCCTGTTTTGACAGCTCGAGCGTAGCCCATTTTACAAATGCCTCTTGCCTGTTTAGAAAATGTGCCAAATGAAAGCATTGGGTCTTCTGTTGCGGGAAGGGGGCAAAGGCTTGTTTTGTTAAAGGATCAGAATTTATGAGTGCATAGAAGCGATTTTTCTGTTGCAGGCTTACTGCTTTTCTTTCTTTTGAGCGTGTGGGTATGTAAACTTGTGAAATGTGAGTTTAACTGATATTAATTGTACCACATGCTGTGTATTTCTCTCATGCATCTGAGAACCTACAAGGAAGATGGATTTGTTGATAGTTTTCTGCGTGTCTGTGTTGGGAGATGAGCTAAACAGGCAATGAGCGGGACTGGGATGAAGTTGTGCTGCATGGCTATTGCAATAAATAATGCTTCGTCCTTTGTCATCTCTATTGTTTAAAGACATGCAGGTGTCTCACCAGGCTTTGCAGAATGCTGAGAAGATGCCATGAACCCTGCCTGACTCTAGGGCGATACAAATCTGCAGCTATACTGGTTGTGAAGCGTAGTCCATCTCCTGTGTGGTTTTAATTCTAAAGCCCATGCTACATTACATTAAGGTGACTGCCTTAGGAGGTTATATTCTGCTTCATGGCTTCTGGATGTACTTCTTAGTAGGAAAAGACAGAGACAGAAGTGTTTAATGCCTCTTCCCTTGAGTAATATTTTCTGCCAACCAAGGGGGACAGAGAAAATGGTTTTGTGGGCAGGTTATGAGCAAGCTCCCTGGCTGACTTTGGATCTCCTGATCTCTTTTCTGGCTTACTGGCTTTTGAGATACCAAAAGCATCTGATGTTATCTAGTCTTAGCTTTCCTCAGNCATACGGTGAGGGAACCTCAGTTGTCTTCAACTTGCCTGGCTCCTTGCTGTGTAACTATTAAGTTTTTTCTTGGATCTCACCTGACATAAAAAATTAGGACTTAAAATTCATGTACTAAATGTGTGTGGGTGTGGAGGGGCAGGGATTTTTAATTTAGTTGTTTGTAAAAAGTAGCATCAGAGATGATAGCTACCTTCAAGTCAGGTAATTAAAGTTTCTCTGCTCTCTTAACATTTAATTTTGTTAACATTTCTCATTTACATTATTCTTTTTTTGTTGAAAATTTTCTTTTTGGATGGAAACCAATGACTCTTCCTGCATATCAGATGTGATCCAAAGCTAAAAGATGGATCACATGAATGTTCTGTGTTTTAAACAAAGATGACTGCAAGTATTGGTTTCTTTGTCTTGAAATCTTTTGTGTTTGGGTTTTTTTGAGGTTTTTTTTTTGTTGTTGTTGTT
>WAAB01015813.1:66846-114638 GCA_013389865.1 Piaya cayana
TTTTATAGTTGATTTAAGGATGTAATCGCTCTGTTAGCCTCTGCCCTTCCATGTCCAGCTGCTTTCTCTTTGTCACACTAATGACCCGTCACAATGAAGCTGTCCCTTGACACACGGGGTGAAACCAGAAAAGCTGCCCCTTTGGGTTTTAGAAACATTCAATATCTGTCCTGTTTTGACAGCTCGAGCGTAGCCCATTTTACAAATGCCTCTTGCCTGTTTAGAAAATGTGCCAAATGAAAGCATTGGGTCTTCTGTTGCGGGAAGGGGGCAAAGGCTTGTTTTGTTAAAGGATCAGAATTTATGAGTGCATAGAAGCGATTTTTCTGTTGCAGGCTTACTGCTTTTCTTTCTTTTGAGCGTGTGGGTATGTAAACTTGTGAAATGTGAGTTTAACTGATATTAATTGTACCACATGCTGTGTATTTCTCTCATGCATCTGAGAACCTACAAGGAAGATGGATTTGTTGATAGTTTTTTGTGTGTCCGTGTTGGGAGATGAGCTAAACATGCAGTGAGCGGGACTGGGATGGAGTTGCGCTGCATGGCTATTGCAATAAATAATGCTTCGTCCTTCGTCATCTCTGTTGTTTAAAGACATGCAGGTGTCTCACCAGGCTTTGCAGAATGCTCAGAAGATGCCATGAGCCCTGCCTGACTCTAGGGCGATACAAATCTGCAGCTATACTGGTTGTGAAGTCTAGTCCATCTCCTGTGTGGTTTTAATTCTAAAACCCGTGTTACATTAAATTAAGGTGACTGCCTTAGGAGGTTATATTCTGCTTCATGGCTTCTGGATGTACTTCTTAGTAGGAAAAGACAGAGACGGAAGTGTTTAACGCCTCTTCACTTGAGTAATATTTTCTACCAGCCAAGGGGGACAGAGAAAATGGTTTTGTGGGCAGGTTATGAGCAAGCTCCCTGGCTGACTTTGGATCTCCTGATCTCTTTTCTGGCTTACTGGCTTTTGAGATACCAAAAGCATCTGATGTTATCTAGTCTTAGCTTTCCTCAGCTTGCCAGGAATATTGTCATTTTCTGCAGTGTGTTAGAATTCAGGCATTGTAAAAATGGCTTGAATTTGGTAGTGTCAAAATCTACGGCTTCATGTGTCAAGACTTTTTTTACTGGAGGGAGGAGATACATGAATTGATTTGATCTGTGAGCTAGGGCCACTTTTGGGGAAATTGACTTACATTTTTACTGACTTTTGAATCTGTTTTAAGAGATAGACTTAAAGTACTTCTGTGACAAGTGTCTTCATTGCTGTAATTTCCTTTGCTAAGAGAGCAAATGTTCTTCTGTGGGTTTTTGTATATAATGTTGTTGAAAAGCAGCAGCAAGTTGACCAAGGTTTGTTTCTGCAGTAAGAAATATTATTTCTGTCTCTGCTGATTAACATGTTCTACTCCCAGAGGAAGATGTGCTAAGTAATTTTATTAGGTTGTTGACCAAAGTCGTTACACTGACCAACTTTTATTGCTGTCTTTTTAGCCTCAGTTTTTAAAAAGCCCTATAAAATATAATTACAAAATACTTCTTGACAACAAAATGCCATATAAATATTTAATAATGTTGATTTTGCACTGCTTTCTGCTCTGCCTGGAATTAGAGTGAGAGCAGATTAACTTTTGGGACAGAGAAGTTTGCTCCAGTCCCTGCAGAGCTGTGCACAGCTGTGTGTGTTTGCGTGGTTTGCAGCTCGGATGCCACTCCAGAGATTGTCAGAGATTTCCTCTGCTCCCCCTCCCTAAAATTCTTTGTCAAAGGTTATGCACAAAGCAGACTGAGGATGGGATTTGGAGAAAAGATGACTCTTGTCTCCTAATACCATAGAGAGAAATAGTAACGAACTAGTGAGGTTTTTTTTTTTTTCACCAGCCCTAGGCCCCTCTTATCTTCCAAACTCTTCTATTAACACATCTTAACATTCACACCTCTGCTATCCATGTGCTCTGCGCCATCCATTTGTGCCCTACTCATGGCACATTCTTGTAAGGTCACCTACAGCTTTCCACTGTCCTACCAACTGGCAACCAAACATTGAGCTCTTCTCTTTACGGCTTCATTGAAGGTCACTCTTCTGTCCTGTAGCAACACCTGGTACAAGAAGAGCTTGTACTTCTGCTGGCATCTTTCTCTTGTCTCTCTTTGAGATGGCCCAAGAGGTTTGCCTCTGTTTACTCTGGCTTGCAATTAGATCTAGGACGGTATCATTGATGTCATGATGTTTGGAAGTAATACGGAAGAATAGTGGATAACTGCAAAGATGTTTATAGATGCCTACTGATTACTAGTTAGTGCCAACTAACTACTTAAAATTTGAGAATAAAATTTCATTTATTCACATATAAGTGTATCTTTGGTAGATCAGACTCCTAGGATTATTAGGGTTCAACCTAGGTTTTCTGTATTGCAAAGTATTAAAAGATCAAAATTCTTTTTTTTTAAAAAAAGAATAAAAAGGAAATTTGCAAGGACTAGAAGTAATTTACACATTTTGTCTCAATGGTTGAAGTGTATCTGTGCAGAGTAAATCAATGCACCTTCTGTATTACATAAATACATCAGGTGGCCAAGCCAATTTGCTTATCAGTGTTAAATAAGACTTAAATTCCTGTTTGGATACAGTGTATATACCATGAGACTGATCTTGCAAAGCCTTATTCATATACATGAGGATTATTTATGTATGTAAGGCTTAAGAGGATCAAGTCCTATCGTCTAAGTCTGCAAGGCTTCGTGACTATTTACTGCCTTTTTTGTTTGTGCAGGTCACTAGGAATCCTGCACAGGAATGTGAAGAGCAGGAATTGCTAATAGGAGAGACCTAATACAGTGGAAGCCTTAGGAAATAATCAAGTTAACTTGTGTTCCAGCATTGAAAGTTCTCTTCTAATAGAGAGCATGGAGCTGTGTGGAGGAGTATGGATCCATGCTTCTTTGTGCTTCTTAATAGCCTATTAATGGTCACACATGTTTTAAACAGTACTCTGGAGTGTCAAAGCCTCGCTAGCTACAGGGATTTGTAGAGTCAGGGGTGGAGAGGGGTTTACAAAAACCCTGTCAGCTCCTCTGCACAACACTGCGCTTGGAGGTGGCCACACTGCTGCCTTCCACCCTGTGCTGAATATCTGGGAGAAAAAAGGCACTGCCTTGCATCTCTTATCTAAATTGGCCACTTGCTCCATTTCCTGTGCAAGTTCTCAGAAATTTCTTTTTCTGTTACATTTGCTGCAGCTTTTTAATATAATAACATGAAAATTCAGATAGTCTTGCGATTTCCCCCATATTTAAAGGAGCTTTTATAAATTTTGTTAAGATCCCATTTTAACCTAATCCATATGGCAGGGGCATAAAATATCAGCAACTAAGATTAATTTCTGGATTGTTGGCATAATTTATAGGGGGGAATATGCTCTAAACTGCAAGACAGCTGTTTGTAGCCTTTTCTGTACAACATTCTGTCTCTTACTGTGCATTTTGGCAGTACTTGGCGCTGCTCTGTTTGTCATCTCCTCCCACTCTGTAGAATATAAGACCCTTTTATGCAAACATACAAACACACAGGAGGCTACCCACACATTTCTTAGTGATCTGTTTAGCGTAATAGATTTTTCTTTTGTGTGTCCTTCTTTGAAGCAATAAAACCTACTATTTTACATTGGTGCTTCTGTAGGTTCAAGCTGTATGATGTGAAAGTTGGTAGCAGCCTTCCAAAGCCAAGGACTTGATTGGCAAGTTGAATAAATTTTCACAGCTGATCCATAAATCCCCGACAGTCCATTAGGAGCTTCAGAGTGGCTCTGGCAAGCTCCCCTACAATAATTGTACTTTTAAGTTTGTTATATTTAGTTTTCTCACCTCTTAGCTGGCTGCCAGGGGAACCTCAGTAGAAGCAACTAGCTCTGTATCTGCTTTTCCCTCCAAGCTGGCAGTTTTTACAAGGAGCACAACGTGGGAGGTTTACTGCTTGACTCCCAGTGGACATGGAAGAGAACATCCAAGGGTGTGACTTGTGACAAGTGGACCCCGGATCTGGGCTCGAACATTTCAGTAATTTGAGGAGACCTGGAGTACATCACTTCTTGTCCCCCCACCTCCAGCCCTGACTTTTAAGAAATAACAGAACCATCAGTGGAGGCAGAAAACATGCTTCAAGCTTAAAGATGACAGTCAGATATAACTCTGAGAGACAGAGACACAGCTCTTAAATTAAATTCCCTGAGGTAACTGTACTTATTTATCTGTAGCAAAGCAGAGCGACCAGCTTTTAGGAGTTGCCACTCTTAAGTGCAGAACTTCATGGGTGGCTGCAGTGACAGCAGCAGGAATTTGTTTGAGGTGTGGGGTTTGGTGCTGTCGGTGTTGCTGGAGCTGCTGGAAGCCTGGCTTCCAGACCATGTTTCCTTGCTCTATGTACATGCAGTAAAATCAGTGCTATAATGATTATATTGCATCTTTGATAAAGCTTCTTACATACTAGAGCCCCAAAAGGCAGCCTAATAAATCCAGAGAGAGGTTCCTAATGTTTCCCTGGATGTGAGTCTTGCTGAATGGGCTCTGGAAGCAAACTCGGACTCAGCTGTTTTTTTGAGCAATTAGTGAATATTTTGTACGTTTCCTCCTGAAAGCTGAGCTGCTTTGCCAAGTATGTCCTGGACACTTGGTAGAGTCTGGTGTATTGCCTTGCTGAACGGACAGGGAGACTGTGTAGAAGGAAGGGGTGTGTCTGCATGGTGAACTCTTCCAAAGTCATATTTTTTTTTCCTTTTCTACAAGAGTGAGGGATAAATTGAATCTGTGTCTTCTGCTACATAAAACCAGCCTCTCATATCTATAAGCAATGAATGATTCCTTTACACAGGAAGGTGATGGAGGAGCATTATCTGAACTATTTATGAAAAGAAAAGGAAAGGAAGAAGAATTAGTGGTGATCTTCTCATTGAAATTTCAAATATTTTGTTTTTAGAGCAAGAAAAGCAGAAATTTTACTCATTAAAAGCTCCTTCAAAAAAAATCCTTCACCTTTAAATTTTAATTCAGGAGGATCAGAAACTTAGTTGATTAGGGCCTTTTTAGGATAAGGATGGAGTAACTATAAATGGTGATACAGTGAGTGATGATCTCACCCTACAATCTTTGTGTTGAACTTAAGCAGAGAAGGTAAAAATACCAGCTGACAACCTTCTTGCAGGGAGGCATATCTGATTAAAATAGAGTGATCTTCAGTAAAAGAAATGGAATCAGTCATCTCTTCAATCCTTAGTTTCAAGTGCTTTAACCTCATTTGATGCAAGAAGTCAAGTGAAGATGTCATTCTTTTGGTGGGATTAGAGTGCTGTTGATGCTGAGCCAGTTTTGGTATTTGACGCTGAAACTAGAAATGCTGGGAGTGACAAGAGTAAATGAGCAAATGAAATACAGAGCATTGCTTCAGCTGGAAGGAAAGGTGATGCCCTTCATCTGTGTATCGTAATAGAAAAAAAATGTCAGAACAATATGGAACTTCTAATATGGATTGGGTTTGAGGTAGGATTGTAGAAAAAATACAATACTTAAAAGTATAAAATGATGTTAAGATTAAATCAGGTATATGGGTGTAAGCAAAAGATATCAGGTATATTGGTGTAAGCAAATGACATACCTCTTCCTAGGTTAATTTGCCTAAGTGTGCTCTGCTTTATTTCCTCAAGTACGGAATGGATGAGAAGCAGGTCACTGAGAGGACAGTATGGACCTCCTATGCTCTTGAGCAAACAGTCCACTAAGATAGTGGGCTATAGATAAGAACAGCAGGGCATCCTTGCTTGGTAGTTGCTGACCAGCAGGATGTTAATGCAAACTTCCACTAACTAGCATTTCATCTCCCTAGCAAGTTAAATTTGCAAATGCTTATTCGCAAAAGTAGTTGGAGTGAATCAGTGACCAGTATTTAGACCTGTAAGAAGTTTTCAGATGGAGCCTGAGATGAATCCATAATTAAAGGCTAAAGCTTAAGAGAAGGCGCGTGATTCTGGAGTCTTTCTGCTGATTGTTGCTCTAAAATACAAGCAAGGGAATGCAGCTGTGGAAGGTGTGAGATATGCTTAGCAGGCTTGTTTTCACTGTAGGGTTACCTTAGAATCCTGCCTGGGTTTTAAACATTGCCATCTGTTAAACAAAATTAGTTAAATGAGTTTAAAAGGTGCTTTTGAGACAGCTGGGGAGTTTGGGGAGAATCTGCCTTCACTTGGGTAGCTCTCACTTTGGGAAGAGTATGTTGGATAGATAATCCGCATGCGTAATCAGTTCTGTTTATTATTTTTGTCAATGATCTGGACAGGGGGATCAAGTGCATCCTCAGTTTGCAGATGACACCAAGCTGTGCGGAAGTGTTGATCTGCTTGAGGGCAGGAAGGTTCTATAGAGGCATCTGGGCAGGCTGGATTGATGGACAAAGCCAAAGGTATGAGGTTCAACACGGCCAAGTGCTGGGTCCTGTACCTGCGTCACAACAACTCCAGGCAATGCTTCAGGCTTGGGGAGGAGTGGCTGGGGAGCTGCCTGGCATAGAAAGACTTGGATGTGTTGGTAAACAACTGGCTGAACGTGAGCCAGCAGTGTGCTCAGTGGCCAAGAGGGCCAGCAGCATCGTGGCTTGTATCAGAAACAGCGTGGCCAGCAGGAGCAGGGAAGGGGTTGAGCTGTGCTCCACACTGGTGAGGCTGCACCTTGAATCCTGTGTTCAGTTTTGGGCCCCTCAGTTCAAGGAGGACATTGAGGGCCTGGAGTGTGTCCTGAGGAGGGGAACGGAGCTGGGGAAGGGTTTGGAGCACAAGTGTTACAGGAAGCAGCTGAGGAACTGGGACCGTTTAGTCTGGAAAAACAGAGTCTCAGAGGTGACCTTATCGCTCTCTACAACTGCCTGAAAGGAGGTTGTAGTGAGGTGGGCGTTGATCTCTCTCTACACGTTATGAGTGGTGAGTCAAGAGGAAATGGCCTCAAGTAGTGCCAGGGGAGTTTTAAACTAGATATTGTGAACCGTTACTTCACTGAAAGGGCTGTCAAGCACTGGCACAGGCTGCCCAGGAAAGTTGTTTGAATCACCATGCCTGGAGGTATTTAAAAGATGGATAGATGTGGTGCTTAGCGATGTGATTTAGTGATGGACTTGACTGTGCAAGATTAACAGCTGGACTTGATGATTTTGAAGATCTTTTCCAACTGAAATGATTCCGTGATTCTATTCTGTTTAGCCTCCATTTCCACCATTCCCACAAGGACGGAGAAGTTCTCTGTGTGATGCTATTGACTAGGAAATTTCAGCCCTGCCTGCTGCAAGAATTTGCTGGACTGAAGCAGCATTGGGTGGGCTGAGACCCGCTGTGGGGAAGCTTGTGCTTAGATTAGGTTAATCAGAGATAAGTCAGGAAGGTGAAGTGTGAGAGAAATCCGTGGAAGAATTCCTTTATATGGGGAAAAGCCTCTGTATTTCTCCTTGGCTTCTTTGGGAGTGCCTAAGCCTTATGCCAGCATTAAGTCAAGCAGCTCTCTTTTTTATCCTTTTTTTGCAATGTCATCTTGATCTAGCTGATAACAATATTTTCTTTTCCATCAATTAATTAAAATGAGAATAAAGTTAACTTAAGTTGCAAACTCGGTCATTTGCTTTTCCTTCCTCATGAGATAAAAAGTGGCATAATTACAGCTTTAGTAATTGCAAGAGGTGACTGATGGGAAAATGAAATATGTGTCTTCTCCTGTGTGGATGTTACTTTCCTGTGATGTGGCTGGGATAGGGGGGAGGTTTTCCAACTTGTCTGTATGTCTTTGGGAGTATAAGTGCTTTGAAGAAACAAACCAGAACTTTTTCCTCATTGAAAGGGTGCCTAGACTTATCTAGGGCTACAGCAGGATATTAATAGCACATACTGCATTTCCTTCGCATAAAAATACGAAGGGCACTTTGCAGAGAAAAAATCCTGCTGTGCCTTTCTGTCTTTGGGACCAGCTCATCACCCAGCTAAAATTAAAAGGTGAAGTCAGGCAGTTCTTGCTCTCTATTTTTAAACTGCTTCAGCATATGAATGTGAGTGTGAAATCTTTCTTTAGGCCTCTCTTAAGTTAATTACCTACTTATTCAAAATATTCTCTTCTCAGATGGCTGTGCTATAATTATATTATCTCTTTTGTGGACTCACTTTAGCTACTCAATGTTTGTTTAATTAGTTTTATGCTTAATTTATAGTTCTGTATTTACTTACAGTGATGGAAACCTCACGGTAAGTGTTTAAAATCTGTTTTGATTTGTTAAAAAATTAGCAAGTAGATGATGTTTTTGTATATTTGCTCCATGTTTTTCTTCTGGAAAATATTGCAATGAGGCAGAAGTAAATAAATAAAAAAAAAGAATTCAAATAAATTGTTATTAACTTCAAATGAAAACGAAGAATGATGTCATAACTGCAAGTGTTTTGTTATAATTTTTTTTCTTCAAATCCTTTGTTCAGTTCAAGCTTATTCCTCTTTTATTTTGTTTATATGCTTTTTTCTTTTGTTTCAGTGAAAGGGACGATGTGGTCCCAACAGAGCAGGAGGTGCAGTATGACTGCTTATAAACCATAAATATGTCCCTCTTTTCTATCAGTTTGGATATGCGGAATTGTTCCTGCATCTCAGTGAATCTATGAAAAATCCCAGTCAACCACCTTTGAAATGAAACTGAATCCTCTTTGCTTGCATAGAGAAGTAATGTTTTCCAGTCTCTTAGTTGCAGCCTGCAGAGGGTGTGCTTTCCTCCTTCAAACCATCATCTCCCAGTGCATTGCGTGTTAGCACCATCCCATTAGTGCTGTACCAGCATTGCACCCAGAGGTATGAAGGAAAAAGGGAGCCTGTCTGTCTGTGTCCCCTGTGCCATTTGTCCTCAGTTTCTTTGACTATCAGTTGTTTGACATGCAGGCTGTGTGACCTCTTCCCAACTGTCACCTTTCAGGGTTGAAGGGACGCTCTGGAGAGCAGTTGGTGTTTCTTTGCATCTTTATTCAGGATGGGTATTGATCCCAAATGCAGTACAAAATGGAGATATCCACTCTTTCCCTATCAGTGTTTTCCTGGTTCCTTGCTTTCACCAGCGAGAGCAGCTGTTGTGTCAGAGATCTTGGGAGAGTCTTCCCTGCTGTTTCCAATGTTCTAGGGGTGATTAGGCTCTGCTACGCTAGGTCATTTGTTTTGTCCGGTATCTGAAGCTGGGCTAGGTGGTCAGTTCTGAATGCATTTCCTACAGCATCCATGTATTTCCCGCAGTGTGCACATGGGAGTCTCCCTGTAGTCCTGCCTTTGACAGCTAAACAAGAAAACTGCCTGCTGCAAACCATCTCAGGGTGGCTGGTACCTGGGCACCGAGGTGTGGTTACACCTCTCCAGACAAATCCCATGGGCTGTCAATCTGATGTTCTACTTCCACTTACCTCCCTCTCCCGCTTACCAGAAATACGGGAGATTTCACAGGCTTGGGTGTTAGATGACAGCACATTTGTGTTACTGGTGAGAAACACGTTGCTATTCATGGTGTTTAGTGGCAGTATCATTAGATAGCTAGACGGTGATGTTAAGTAACACAAACCTGGAGCCGTAGTCTTTTGGACACATCTTCCCATGCCAAGTCTTGGTGCTTGGAACAGTTTGCCCATTAATTTGTTCCAAGCTTCCACCCCCTCCCTTCCCTCTCCAGAAAACCCTTGGCAAACCATCTCTTCTGTAAATCTTCCTGCCTTGGCTGGCCACTGCCTTTCTGTTCGTGCTGTCCTCTTCTGTTGCCCATTTTTGACTTCAGATTGAAAATTTGTCAGCACAGAGATCTGTGTGAGCATTCTGCATCTTGTAAAGGAATACACAGACCCTTTATTCTTTCAGAAATGAAAAGTTGCATTTTAAGACCGAAATATTGACACAATGTTCACCTGACAGTGGAGTTTTTGTAAGGCTACTTACATTCACAGATTTTCTTTTTTCCAACTGGAGGCTGCAGTCCAATATTGGAAATATTACACTAACAGTATCCACAGAACTGCTGCTGTCACCATTGTGTCTTCTACTGCTCTTTAGCTTTCAAAAAAAATTTTTTTTGGTGTTTGTTTTTGCGAATGAACGTAATTATTGTGCATTAGTGAAACATATGCTTGGCAAAAGCATCTTGACAAAACCAGTGGGTTTTAAAGGTGTGAACGTGCCTCTGTGCTTGAAATGGAGCCTGAAGAATTTGTCCTCTGAAATCTTACATTATGCTTTGGCCATTGGAAATGAAGCACCTGACAGCATTAAGCTGTCGGAAGGATTTCCAGTCATGGGTAGCAGCCATCAGGTATGCATTAATCCACAGTAGGAGATCTGGACAGCTTTTGATTTACTAGCACTCATCTGTTCAATAGAAGGTGGAGATCAGCACAGCAGTTACGTTTAAAATTGATTGAAATGTACTGAAAAGGAAAGGAGAATTTTATAGGTATGATACAAATGTAGGGAAACTGAAAACTGTACTTCTGGATAATCTTTAAAGTGCATTTCTCCAAGTCACCAAAGGAACTATTTCGTAGCTGCTGTGCCTGTTTAACAATATCCCACCAATTATCTCATTTTAAAGAAGACGCTTTAAATTCTCTAATATCTTTTCCGATATATTGGATTCAATAACTGGAGAACTAGGAACTATATCTGGGTTTTAGTAGCTCGAGCATTTATATATTTGCTTTTGTACTGTAGAGTTTACATGAACAGACGTTCTAGCTGAGATAAACATAGAGTTTTAACACTAGACTATAGAAGTTCTTGTTTTCTTCATATTGTAGCTTGAAGTAGTTTTAATAGGAGACTTTATTTGAAGAATTTGATGCATCCACATTTTTATTTCCAGAAATGGTACATGAAATGTTTTTATTTAAGTAGCTAATAAAATGAAAGAGCCAGATCATAAAGCAGTGTTCGTTAAACCGTACAAAAATAATACAAAGATTCCTGTCATGTGATCTGATAATGAAACTGGAGGAAATCACTTTCTTGTGTATCATATCACGCAGGTGGAGTAGAAAACATCTTGACATTAGTAATAAATATGTATATAATATATCAACATTTTTATGTGCGTATATGGGTTTTGTGCATGTGTGTGTGCACACACTTACTTACAATTTTATTTGTTTAAGGAATTCCTGTTTTAGCTATTAATATTGCTAACCTTTCCCAGCATATAAATAGTCTGTTGTGGTTTCTTACACAGCTGTTGTGTCCTGCAAAAAGACCTGTGCTCATTTAGCTAGGGAATTGTGTAAAAAATGGTGTTAGGATGATGATGATGATGATGTATACAATAAACCATATTGTCCAAAAGGTCAGTTGGTTTCTTGCCACATTTCTGGGGCAGTTTGGGTCAGAGCATTGATGTGATGGGAACTGTCTTCGTATTTTCAAGATGTGATCTTGGAATGACACAGACCTGAACTGTTCCAATTTCCCTCCAATACCATGGCACGCTTCGGTTTTTCTGTCAGTTGACATTTTGGATTATTGCACAGCCAGTAGCATGATGTAACTTTTACAGAAACTTCTATAAGGTTCTCTTCTTTAGGCTTTGTGACCTCTCTTGTTAATTTGTGATGGGTATAGCCTGACCTGATTGTTGGAGGGTTGGGAATTGTGCAAGGGTTCAGGTGTTGAGAATTATGTCTAAAGTTGTCTTTACAACTACCTGAAAGGATGATGTAAAGAGGGTTTGTTGTAGCTTGAGAGTAAAGTTTCACTGGAGGAGGTTTAGATTGGATATTAGGAAATATTACTTTGCTGAAAGGGTTGTCAAGCATTGGAACAGGCTGCCCAGGGAAGTGGTTGAGTCACCACCCCTGGAGGTGTTTAAGGCATGGGTAGATGTGGTACGTGGGGACATGATTTGGTAGTGGACTCAGCAGTTTTAGGTGAATGGTTGGACTCTTAGATGTCTTTTCCAACCTAAATGATTCTGTGATTTGGTAGGAGAATGGCTTTGTATAGAATGTGTGTCTGTGTACATATACATATGTATACGTCTGTAAATACCTTTTCTTGAGCTGTGGACAATAAACCTGATGTGTATCTCCTTGGAGATACTGAAGTCTTGAAAGTAAAATGGGAGTGCCTGCCTGGGAAAGTCAGTCCAGACATTTTGTTCGCTGAGTTGCCCGTAGGTTGTCCTATCAATGGCTTGGCTTTGTCTTCCTGGAAAAAAATATCTCAAGGGGCACATCAATCCAGGACTATGTGTAAACGGGGTCCACTGTGAAACTAAACTGTGATGTGCATTTGGTGACTGTTGGCTTTCAGCCATGGAGCAAGTTTCTCAGAAATGGTTCTGAGTGCTGCTGTATAGGTTTTGCTTCGTATGTCAGAACTGGTGCTAGTCCCTTGCTGGCAAGAAACACATCTGGCTTCTCTAGCAGTGCAAGTGAGCCCTACAGCACAAGAATTGTGGGCCAGAAATAACACAGGATGCTGGGCATTCCTGATGGGAAAAGTGGGTGATACTAAAGGCAACTGTGACTATACAAAACACAATGTTTGGCTGTTGAGTTACTGTCTGGTGCATTCTTTGGGCACTGTTTCTCTTCAGCAGTGGACCGTGAGCAGCTTCTTTTGCCACTACCAGCACAGGCGTAACATGTAGCACGGGAATAACCCAAAGTCCCTGTGATTGCAGTGGCTCTGTCGACTGCCAGCCTGTCCCACCCACTCACTGAGCTGTTTGGGGCAGTAACTTTAAGTTTCTGTGTTGCTGTCAAATGCCATCACACTTTGAATCTCTCTCTGTACCTAGCAGAAGTTGCTAGCCAGTCACTGCAGAATCTTCAAATCATATTGCTGGTCCTGTATAGCTGTATCATAGTATGGTTTCTCTGAGCTGATTAATCCATTGCAAAAATGGATTTAGTAAGACAGTTCATCAGTGGAGATTTGCATTGGTATATAATTGGTTAAGGATATAAGCTGAAATTTAAATTTGTACTTAGATACGGTTTTTATTTAAAACAGTATCCTACTCAGAATTTCAGTGACATATTTTACAAATTGCTCCTCAGATGCTCTTTCATGGGCACAAACAGTTGTGTTATTTGTAAGGAATGGATTCAGGAGGCTTCCCAGTATTATTGATCATCTTGTAATGTTTTCCAGATGGCAGAACATGATGTAATCCATACTGCCCTTTTTGTTTTGCTGCACTGCATACTCAGTCATACCCAATAAGTAACCAAGAGACTTTCAGAAGCTCATCAGGCTGTAACGATGATAGCTAGTTAATCCAAATGCTCTTTATTATGTTATGAAAACTGCAGATTAACAAATCACTTGTTGGTGAATGCAGGAAGATTGATTGCTACTCAAATCTCTGTGAGAACTAGATACGCAACACGGATTAGTTTAGCTCAAACTACGCTTGGTTGAATTAATTCCACTTTCCTCGGGGCTATGAAGTAGTTTACATCTGTTCGAGTGTGAATTTCTCTAGCAGCACTTGGTAATTTTGATTCCTCTTCTTTGGAGAAGCGATGGAAGTGTTTGTTGCTGTTTCCATTGATCTGAAATAATACCAAAGCACTAGCATCATCAGTTGTGTGGGCATGGTGGCTAAGTTCAAATTAATTGCAGCTTGCAGTTGCTCAGAATTCTGCCAGTGTTTGTGCAATAATGTTGTTTACTAACTGGTGCTTTTATTAGGCTGACGGACCATCATTTGAATGGCAAACCCATCAAATTTAAGTAGGCGCTTAGCTCAGGATTTTCTCAGCATTTATTGAAGGCGCCAGGGGTATTGCACTGGGACAGGTGCAGTCTTGACGTGCAGAGGCAGGATTTGAGGAGTACATGGGGAACGAAAGCTCCTTGTGCAGTCTAACATCCAGCTGTGTAGGATTTCTCACTTGAACCCACTTCCAACAAGTCTTTGGAGGAGATTAAGGCTGGGGTAGGAGGTTTTAATCTACTGGCAGTTAACCTGTAGAGTGGGTTTTGTAGGTACTTCTTGAGACTGTCCTACCCTTTGGTTAAGCCCAGAAAAATGGGATGGAGAGAAGAATGCCAAAGGCAGCATACATACATGATATTAACTAGCTTCTGGAAGGGAGGAGAAAAATTCCTGTAGTGAGTTTAGTGATGGTCTCACCATTCATGGAGCAGCTGTCTGTAGGTTGCTGTGGGTAGGACACAGATCGCTGGGCTGGTTGATCTGGTTGTGCACTTTCTACCCTGTCTGTATGAGTTCAGGCAAGGAGGGTTGGAACAGGAGCTGGGAAACGTTGGGAAGAGCAGTTTCTAACACAATTCTAGGCTCAATGCTTCTGCTACGTGTACCGGCCTTATTGTTTTACTCAGTGACTTCCTTAAGTGATTTTTATCATGGGTAGCTTTGCCTGGCTGGTAGCTGTTTTTGTTTTTCCTTTATTGCGTCTCTTGAGAATTCCAGTGTCAAAACACGCCCTCATAAGGGAGGAGGGAAAGAGGAGAGGTTTACATGAGGCACACGTCTTGCTTTACATTATCCTGATGTTCTCCGGTTTGGCTTCTTGGAAGGAGCGTTTATTGTTAGTAGTCACTCAATCTGGTCTTGTTTATTGACTTAAGCTGTCTTTGCTCACTCCAGTCTTGCTGGTGATGAATGCCCTCTGCCATTCCGCTTTCTATGGCTTGTCCTGTGAAACAAAATTGAGCTTTTGGATATGGGAGAGTAGCAGAGAGCTAATTACATTATTCATCAAATATTCCTCAGAGTCCCAGGGAAGGGCTGTGGATGTTGTGTTCCAAAGCCTCTTTCTTGGTGTCTTTTGCAAACAATATGTGGAAGATGGGCTCACCACTGAAATAAGGGCTGGGAGAGGGGACAGGAGAGGGGAAGGAGTCCTGAAAGGATGTTTTCATCACCTTCTTCCACAGCCCTTCTCCATTTCCTCCCCTTCAGCAATTTTTTCTTCAGATTTTCTCCCAGACAAAAATCTTTCTAGTCTTCCAATGTCCTGTCATGTCCTGGTCTGCCAGATCCCTAGTTTCTCCTCTACCAAACCTTCTTTGGTTTTAATTTTTTTTTTTTTTTTTTGGTGTGTGTGAGAATTGGCTGCTACTCCCACAACAGCTAAACCTTGGATGTAAAGTACAAAGAAGAGTTATCCATTGCTTTTTCCTGTTTCTGAGAAACGCCAGAGAGAATCACTACAGATTGACAACTGGAAAGGTTTCTGCTCAGAAATCCAGCCCACTGACTTGGTGTAAGACTGTGGGAATGGAAATCTAGCATTTATTTGTTTGAGAGAGGCCAGAGATTTTCAGAGTTGACAGATAAATTTTATGTTCTGTAAATGTTGCATTTATCAAATGTCTAAAAATGTTCTATTAACAGAGGCTTTCTGGCACTAAGGGGTCTCTACTCCAAAAAAGTTTGATGAAGGAGGGAGCGACTGTTAAAAAAAAACTTTCCTTCTTTGGGAGGAGTAGGGAGCCCTCTCCCGTATTTTAGAGAGACTGTGTAAAAGGAATGGAAATCCTGCCTCGAAGGATTTTTGGCATGCAGAGCACTGCTGTAAGCATAGATTTTGTGTTGGCTCAGCGTGCAGACCGCAGGTCTCATAACCGTAAGCGCAAAAGGTCAGGATTGCATTTAGCCCATAACTATTAACTCTGTGATACACTATTAGTCATAGAAACCTGAGAAATTTGTTAAGATATCCTGAGCTTGATTTTGAAATATTGGGACAGCTTTTAAAATTTCATCATGGTTTAAAGTGGTGTTGCCAGCAGTAAAGCCAGTTACTTGGAATATGGTGCTTTTAAAAGATTTTACTCCTCTTGTGTTGTTTGTGAATTCTAGTTTTAAGAGGAAATAGTTATCTGCAAGTGTAAAAGCTGTCTTGTCTCAAAGTAAATTTTTCAAGCATAATATAGTTAAAACACTTTTACGTAAATTCTCAGTTGCAATAGTACAAGAAAATTTTAGCAGCAATATGTTAAAAAAACTATTGAGATACATATAAGGGTTTTTTTAAAAATGTTGTAAATATTCCTTTAAAATTATCAATAATTGTTTGCCAGGCCCCAGTCTCTAATTAATCCCAAGTAGGCAATTTTTCTTATTCAGTGGTATAGTACGTGGTTGTTTTCTGGGAGCTGAGTTTATCTACATCAGTTAGGTCAAACTGTAACTTTTATAGAAAAGCTGCAAAGCGAACCATAAGTCACCTCTTGTTCACAAATAGTTTATTTTGATCTTTAAATGTCAGGTTGTGTATGTTAACCTTGCCCTTTTTCTGTCCAAAGATGGAGGTTTTTATGAAGAAATCATGTGACAAATTGATGTCTTTACCAATGTGTGCCTGTATGTTCTATCGCCAAAATATTTAAATAATAATTATAGCAAAATTCAAATTCGCAAAATATGTAGTACTTCAGGGTTTAAAAAACCCCATGGCTTGTAGAATCTTTTTCTAATTAAAGGGAAAGAAGGTTGTTTTTTTTTTAGAAGTGATAGAACAGGATATCAAACTGTGTTGCTTTCCCCCCATATTCATAAGTCTGTTTCTATGCAGAGGCTCTTGAGAGTTGAGTGCAGTGGAGTTAGGGGACACTGTAGTGTGGATGGGACAAGCAAAATGGATCATTGCTTGTGATCATCCACCCACCAACCATAACATACTGTGGCTCATCAGAGAATTTTATTGGAATAAAATAATTACTATTTAGATACATTAAACAAAATAATGTCTTGCATTTGTTTGTATTTTAGCTCTTTCTTACTTAGCATCTATTTTTACTGTTGAGGGCAATTGCAAAAATGTCCCATTTTTGTGTTATTCTCAAGATAAGGTAAGCACAGAAGTTTAAATCATTAACTCAGTGAGCTACTATTTTCTGAGAGCTACCAGCTTACTCTTATTGTAGATTTTTCTTTCAGATTCTTGTTTATATCTGTAGTGCAGTAGGAGAATACGTGGTTTTGTCTGTTTCCCATCAAGAAAATTGTATGTCATTGAAAAAACCCCTCTATCTTCCAAAAGAGGTTTATTTTTCTAGCAAAGGAAGTCTCTCTCGGCTTAGAATCTGGAGACTGGCAGCTTAAATGTTTTATCACTTATAAACTAAACATATATAATGTGAAAACTGTTCAGGCTAGGCATGCGTGCATGTCCGTGTTCCTTTGAATTATTTTTGAAGTCCACTTATAGTAAAACCTTGAAGTTTGTTTTTTACATTCAGATTTTTTTTTTAGAGTAGTCCTTTAGGTTACTTATATGGAGAAGATTTTTCCCCTTGATTTCATGATTTTTTTGTTCTTTCTGTAATTATTCAACACCTTACAATCTCACTATACTTGAAGGTTTTGTAAGTGAAATATTAATCGTTTTCTAAAGCTTTCTGTTAAGTATCAAATTTATAGGTAGAATTTTCTTTTAGAAAAAAAATAGTAAAATGCAAATGGAATTTTTTTTGGACAATTTTTTAAAAAATCATCCTTCCAAATTTCTTATAGTGAAAATGTCTTTGCTAAAAATGCAATCTAGTCATGAGGCAGAACTCCTAAACTATTACAACTTTGGGAAGTGTTTTTAAACTTGGTTTCAGTACTTGAATGTCAAAAACACTGTAGAAATTTGTGTTATTGTTGATAAAAATCTAATCTTTACTCAGTTTATCAAACTAGAATATGATGTTTTTATATAAAAAGAGATTCTCATTAGAAGATAGAAGATTTATTATGCAAGACGGGCTTAAAAAGAAGGCTTGTTGTACTGCTTTACAAAGAACTCTGCATGTCTCAGCTAAAAACCACACCTTTTTATTAATAAAATTGCATGTCTCAGAAGCTGATTTATTTAATGTTGCCATGAAATTCTAAAATTCTGCAGTGGAGAAACTTCCTGTTCCAAATAGATCAAATGGATTCATTAGTAATTGGTAACATCTCGTGGAACCTGGCAGATGATCTTTTTGTCAATGCATTTACTTGATTGTTAAGTGTATATATGCACAAAGTATAACATAACATTAACTTACAGGCTGCCCTGGTCTTAAGTTCTATTTCAAATACTTTGTTCTCTTTCAAAAGATGAACTTTCCATAGGCTGGCGCTTATCTGCCTGGCTTCCCGGCTGACTGAGATTTAAGCTATAGCAGCTTGGACAACACAAGCAGTTGAAGCTTGTGTATTTACATGAGTGCTCAGGAAGAACATGGGGAATTACTGAATTATCAGTAAGAGGAAGAGCTCAAAAGCCGAGATAATGGATCAGAAAAGGTAGAGTGTTCATTTAACTTGATAATATCGGTTGCCTATAATCACTTAGAATAACATTTAATAGTTAATGATATTTCTTTCCTAAGTCCATAAAAAGGAAAGGAACTTGAGGTCTCTTAATGCTGTGTGTGGCTATTCCATCTTCTGTTAGAAGCTTTTGTGCCTCCAACGTGTAATATTAGGATGTTGATTAGTAAAAGTAGAGGAAGTTCTGCATTCTGGTTGTAATTCTTATTGTGATGGTGGTGGCGTTTGTAAAGTCGTCTGCCTCTGTTGAAAGCATAATGCACAGACACAAGAGAGAGGATTTCAAGGTACGGTTTATTTTTCTTAATTGCTCCACTTGCCCTTGACAAACATGCTGTTTCTCAAACATGATTCGGAGTTATTGTTCCCAAATGAGTTCCAGCAGATACAGATGCCGCTCTTAATGTGGTTTACAGAAACAACTATCACTGAGATAACTGTGGAAATGTTCTCTGCTGTTTTCAGACGCAGACAGTCTATTTTTGACCTGGAGACCAATATCAAGCCCTGGATTTTGTCAGGTCAGGGAGTCGGCACCAAAGACCTTATCTCTTTTTTCCCTTTGTTGACAACATATCCTTATCCTTCCTGGGTCCTGGGGTGACTGATACTGCTGGTATTTAAAATACCTTGATAGGAGAAGTCATGAACTTATTTTTCTATTTTTAAGGATGCTCGTTAAAGTTGCTAGCAAGGCTCTTTGAGCTGCAGGGCTATGGGACAAGACGGGGGGAGAACACTGCTATTAAGACCAGGAAGCCATAGAAAAGCATGACATCTTCAATAGTGCTTTGTTAAATAGAGATGTATTAAAAACATAAATTAGTGTTACAAGCATAAACACTTTGCAAGTATTTAATACCTATACACTTATTTATTTATTTACTGTTTTTATTGTACTTTCAGGAAAAGTATATATTTTTTTTTCGTGTATTTGGGAAATTTTTAATTAAACAGTTAACTTTTTTGATTTGTTTTTAAGGAGGACCAGTGGAATTGCATAGCGTTTTATTTAAGGAAAAGTTCTTTATGTGCGTTTTTAGAAAGATATGTTGTTAGGTAAGCAGCTAAAACTCAATTATGTGCCTTCATAAAGATAAGAAATTGAAGGAAGCTTCAAAATAGCAAATTAAGAAGAAGCACATCAAATTCTCTGGAGACCATTAGAATGCATAAATGAGTGCTTGGTCTGTTTTGAGGTCTAGTAGTAGGCAGATTCGCTCACGTTAGTTAAATGAATTTTTTTGTTTAAGCGTCGAGTGTCTTGGTTCAACATTGCCACCTCTTTGCCCAAAATTTTTGGAACTTGCAGTGTTGAAAAAGCAAAACAGCTTAGTTACAGAGGTACAGCTCTGTCTATTTGTGGGTTAACAGTAAAGAATTAAATAACTAACAAACTGTTTGCTTTGTTTGGATTTATTTATATTGGGATTTAAAACTAGAATGAAATAACGTAAGCAAACTGTAACTCTGAAAATTTAAGGAAACTGCGATTACAAATAGATTATACACAGTTTTCTGGAAGAAATTATGAATGTCAACTCAAAAGAAAAAAAATCCGTAAGAAGCTGTGAATAACTTCTTATTGTTACAATATTACTACACATAAATGGTGGTGGTTTTGACAGAATTGTAGTTTTTCCTCTGTTTTCATTCTCTTGTGTATCGTAACAACTCTTCCTTTACTGGAGGGAAGGAGGCAAAAAAAGGAAAGGGAGGAAACAGTTTATTTAATATGGGTGTTTAACTGCTAAATGGTTCCCAGTCTAAAGATGCGTTTGCAAAATTTAATCAGGACGTTAAAGGAGGAATGTGAAAATTCATGAATTTCTTTATTAACAGAAAAATGAATGCTCTTTAGCATATTCAGTCTGTGTAAAATGTAACTGCTAATAATCTTTAAGGTGACTCTGTCTCTTCAACTTAGTCTTACCATGGGAGATGTATTACAGGAATATTTTCCTTCTGTAGCAACATGGAATTTTCCCTTTGTTCAGTGGTTACAGAGTTTTTTTATGCCATTTGTTGGCGTGCCTACAACCTTTGTGTCATCAGCAACAGTGGTAAATTATACCAGAAAAACAAAATTAAAGAGACAAATGAAATCTATTTGAAATTGCATTAGTGAAGCTTGGCAGAAGCAATACCTGTGTTTGTATAATCTTATTAGGCAATGGATGCAAATCTCTGTACAAGAAGGAAATACTGCTTTGAACAAAGGAAAACTGGAATTCTTTCAGTATAACTCTTTCAATGTAAATTCTTAACCAGTTAAAAAGTAGTTAGGAGAGCTGGTCACGTATTCCTTGATATTGTGCTTCTTATGTACACCCATGTAGGTAATTTCTCAGTTGCAGTCTCTCAGTTACAAGTGGAAAACAGGCGTTGAGTAACAACTACAGAATAAACTGTAGCTTAGATATACCCGTTTTTCCTGTAGTGACAAAGATCTTCATATAATTTAGGAAAATGGTGGCAGTATATTGTATTAGTTGCTGTTATGATTAATGGTTTCTGGTGCAATAGTCCCGCGAGTGTTACTCCAGTATTAACCGTATACGGCCCCGATTGTTGTGTTAACTAAAAAATCCAGATCGCACAATTTAGTCACTCTTTGTCCTGGGAAGTTATAATTCTGACTGCATAGATTTACTAAGTACTCTAAGAAAAAAAAGTAAATGTAAATCTGGCAGCACAGACTGCTCTGAAGCACTCTCTGATTCCATGGACTGCAAGCGTAGAATCCCTAGTGACTCCCAATACTAGATAAATAAATATGAAATGAATAGAAATATGAAATTAAAACTAGATAAATATGAAATAATTTACTTGTTTAAAAGTGCACATTCTGTTATTTGAGGGGTTTTATGTAGTTTCTGGTTAGAGATCTGCAGAGTTGCTGTATGAAAGTGTTTATCTTTTCTTAGTGTCACTCACCTGTTTTGAAACTATCACAAAAAAAGGAAATACTTTTAGGGGAGGCAGGGAGAGAGTTAAGAACAACTACATTAAAGAATGAGCTTCTTCTGTCTCAACCAGATCCTCTCTTTGTCACCAGTTAGAGAGTTGAGATTTCTTCTTTGAGCCACATACCTTCAAAGATTTTAACAGCCAAAATATTGTATTTGGGTAGCAGAAATTACATTTTCCGCATTAAGGTTTGTCATGGTGATATTTTTAAATTAACCAATCCAGTTTTCAGGCTTTTCATGTATCAAATGAGCAACACAGCCCAGCAGAGTATTGGAATTGTGCTGAATATAATGGATTCCTTCAGTGGTATTTTGCTGTTCTTTCACTCGGAGTTTGTTTTCTAAAGCAGTGACCTGTGTTTTTCTGCTTTGGTTTTAGCTGGAGTGAAAGCTATAGAAGTTTCTTTTCAGTGGATTTTGCTGCTGATTGTCAATACGGCTTGAGTATAATGTTTCCCAAGTAAATGGAGTGGCAAAGAATAGTTAATAATCTCATTGCTGATGCAACATTGTTATGTCTGAAGACTGGAGTTGCTAAATTATGAGCTAGATTTTCCCATGCTGGCAGCAACCTGCTGCATACAGCAGTGTAAGCAAACCTGCGTAGAAATTTAAGATGTGAATTTCTCATTGCACAATCTATCAAACATCCCCTTGATGGTACACGAGGTTTATTTATCTTTTAAAAATACTCTGAAGCATTGTTAATGTACACAAATAAAATCATTAAGGAATTATATTCCTTAGGAATAATTAGCTCCTGAACAGTTCATTAGATGTACCTTTTTATCCAGTGCATATACACTGTAAGCATATAACTAATCAAATCATGCACTTTTAGAAATCCTGTGATACCAATAGATATATTCCATCTTAATACCCCTAAAGAGCATGAAAGTCTTCCTTTCTGGGAATACGTGAATACATTTCATATTCCTTTCTATATCTTCAACATATATCACATTGGGCTTTTCCTAGATAATAATATTTTAGAGACTCCTGTTCAACTCTCTGATTTGTATTCACAATTGAAGTTTAGAGTTTTCTGTTTGTTTTTTTGTTAGTCCTGCTGGAGCTTGAAAATTTGTTTTGGCATTAGCAGTTCTTTTTCTGAATCTTTGCTTGAGGAAGCACTCCAGGTAAATCCTCCACACGTCCTCTGGTATCTGAGCAAAATAAATGTTAATGTCGAGTATTAAGGTTAGTTAAACAGCCCACAGCATGCTTAAATACTAAATTTCTCAATAAAATTACGAAAGAAAGAATAGGAATCTTGCCTTTATTGAGCAGGAAAATAATCTCATTGCTTTCAGTTAGTGACTTCAAGTACTCCGTTATGAGTGACTGATGCAGGACAATTTGAAGCCGAAGCTGAATTAATTCTCACTGATGGATCTTAAATCTTGGAGCTGTTGCGCTGATGGAAATTTGTTTGGTTATATTTTTGGGGCTTGAGAGAAAACCAAAACAAAAATGACCTTAAAATAAACCAAAACCGGGGGAGGTGTGGGTAATCCTGGCCAATCTCATTGAAATGTTCCCCCTAAAAGGCACATGAAATTGGTGATATTTCACCCCCCCCACCCCCATTGTAGCACAACTGAGATACAGAAACCCCATTTTCACTAGCGAGAATGCTTGGACGCCCTCCAATTGAGTGAGAACAAAGAGTTGTCTGTCAGGGTCCCGGGAGCCCCACATCTGCTTTTTTCAAACAGGATGTGGGGAAGGGTAAAAATCCTCTCCATCTGTGATGCTAACATGGCTTTGAGAACACCTGGAATTACTAGACCCAGCACTGGAAGCTTGTTGCTGGAGCTTAAATGCTTTTAGGGGCTGATGTTTGGTGTTGTGTGGGAGCTTAGGGTTAGGGCAGGTTTTCCACTGGAGGATCTGGACCCTAAAATCAGAACCCAGTCCTACTTTGGAAAACTGTAAAATAATTTCAACATATAATTTCTGGGGAACTGTTTAGCCTAGTTTTAGCTTTTATTAAAGCAACAACAACAAAATCTTTTGCATAATTTTTAGCGTGTTTCACTACCCACTCCGAATTTTGTAAGCAAGGGCATCAAATTTATGTCTTTGTTAACTGCTGTGTTTAAGTTGATTTCACTTGTATGGATGTCCAACAAAGCAGAGAATATTAAGCACACAACGAGATTGTATAAGAGAAATTCCTTCTGTGCTTCAAAGAGTATTAAAAAATAGCTGTATGTTTTCAGGGGAGCCTGAACGTTTTCTCTGATCAGTTTGTAATGAGTACATCATATTACCAGTCGGCTTTTAACAGGATACGATTTGACAGTTACTCAAATCATCGGCTAGCTAATAAAAATAGGAACAAATATTTTGCCAGTGGACAGTTTGAGAAAGGAAAATTGTTTGTAGACTTCATATGAATTATTAATCTGCCTCTATTTTCAACTAAAGATGCTTGTCGTGAATTCTGTCAACAGTTTCAAATAAGTCGTGATATTTAATTTGATTAAAGCTGTCTCGAGTTTCTGTTTAATATATCATACAAAAAAGGTTGTTCAGTTTCTATTTGTTTGTTTGTTTTTTAATTTGCAATGGAGAAATAATAATGGGCTACCATGTCACAGCTCTAACACTTCTAGATTTCAGGTATAGCAATAAAACTTATCTGGGTATTATATTCTGTTGTTCATTTGAATAAATGGCAAATTAATAGCTGCATATTAATAAGCATTAAATTCATTAACATATGAGTAAAGAATTTGGTTCAGAATACATGCTATGATATATTATGGAAAGTAGTCATCATAAAAAACGCTGTTACATCTTTATTTCTGGAATTTTGAAGTTTGCAGGAAAACTCTGAAATGGAAAGGTTGACAACCATAATTGTAATTCTGTGTTCTTGAAACTAGTAGGTAAGTACGTTAATGACTGCTTTTTGTATTCACTACTCATGGTTTATTATAACACATAATCTTAAAAATCCATCAGCTTGTGTTTGATGTTTTTAATATTGGAAAAAAATCTGTCTATGAAGGAGGATATGGAGTACACATTGTGAAGCAGCTGAGTGCGTGTTAGTTCTTGTTGTTTCATTTTTACAGTAAATCCCAAACGTTAACGATACTCGCGGCTTTTTTTGGTCAGCAGAGTTTCTGCTGCTTTTTCTCAACTGCGAGTCTGAATGATGTGCTTAGGGTTTTAAGATATGGTTGTTTGGAAATCAGCTTCGGTTACTCAGAATGAAGGTTCAGTTTCTACTCTTGTGTAACTGTTGTCTTGAAAGAGAATCTTTAATTTGCCAGAAACTACAACAGAGTTAATGTGTCAGCTGGGCTGGTCACATCCTTCTTAACTGAGAAGTCTGAAATACTGAAAGCAGCACCGAACATGTCTACTTCATCAGTTCAAGTAACGATAAGATTGTTTGAATTTAAGGAGTGGGAAATATTTTAAATGGAAAAACCCCTATGAAATTAGGTGGTAGGAGGAAAATCCTGGTGACAGAGCATCTGTGTTAATCTGGATCACAGTTTACCTTCACTCTTCTGACATCCTTAACGCTGTGTAATGCTCCACAGTCTAAACTGGGTATGCACTGCTTTTTCTGTGAAAAAAGTATCAGCTAGACAGGGAAAAAAATGAAAGAGCAGCAGTTAATATCCCACTCATATATAATTGAGGGTTTTTTTCTGATTATTTGGGAGAAGGTATCACAGTTGTTATAACCTTCAGAGTAATTTTCCATTACAGTACCACTGGCAATCTATTAAACATTTAAGAAGTTTGAATTTCTATATTGCCGGTCTGGAAGGTTTGAATCACACGCTGCAAGAACCTGCTATGCTGTTGGCTTCTTGGAAAAAAGTACAGTGAAAATTTTCCTACACGTTGGCTGTTAAAGTAGAACCATTTTCTGTAAGAGCCATTTCACGCTTTCTGAGTGCACTAATAATAAATTGTTTATGTTAGAAACTTGTCTTTAAAAAAGTAGTAACACCTGACATGAATTGACACTCTTTTAACCTTTTCAGTCAAATATTTTTAAAGTGGGGGTTTTTGGTGATTTTTAAGATGTATTTCTTTATGTTTTTTCTTTATTTTTAAGATGTATTTCTTTATGTGTTTCTAGGAGGCACAGTTTAACAAAAATATAGCAAAAGTGAATGGTGGTAAGGAAAAATAATGAATCTATTGAACGTGACATTTCATCAATATGGGAGAGTAGTCAAAATATTATGTAATTTCTGCTTCTTTGAAGTTAATATATTCATATTGATGCTGGCAATGAAGTAAATTTTCTTGAACTGCTCACAGAGCTCAGTAATTAATGTTCTGTGCTGTCCAAAGTGCTCAGGGAATGAATCCAAAAGCATTTTGATGTTATAATTAAATGTCAGTGTACTGCAACACTTGAACAGTATGAGCTTTTTATGTCAGTCAAACAATTCTTTGATGCATTTGGCAGTAGGTTTTGGGGGAATATATAAAAGGTACATTACATAAATACTGTTAATTACCATTAATCCACATTGTACAATATAGAAGTCACCTAATGATTATGTAGCTTTTTAAAATTGTAAAGGATAGAGACATTGCTTTCCTTTGCATCCATTTAAATATCTTGAAAGGAGTTAAATTTTCTTTCAGCTGTGTAGCTTATAGTACTGGCTGTACAGCCAGTTTTGTTCTTTCAACTCAGGGGAAAGTGCTCGCTGGACAAATATACCGTAGCGTGTTACCGCTGCCCTTTAAAATGGAATGGAAATAGAGTCTTTGCCTATATTGTGAACTCCCTGTCTGTAGACATACATGTGTATCATGCAATCTCTTCTTTCTTCTGTATATGGTGATTTTTGGTATGGGTTTTTTGGAGATGAGTTTAGGAAGCTTGAACCTAGCGGGCTTTTTTTAAAAATAGAGTTGTTATTAGATTAATTTTGATTTTTATTTACAAAACAATTACCGATGCTTTATTGCCGACTCCTGGGAGGTCTGTGAAGAGTAATGACTGGAATATAGAGAGGATGAAATTACAGACAATGCAATAATCTGCCCTTATAATGCAATAACTAGTTAAAAAATTAATAACTAAATAAAAGCACGAGGACATTCTTTTCCACGATATCTAGGGCAGGAACAGTCTGTCGGTGCTAGAAAAAAAGACCAAGCAGTTGCAATAAAACTTCTGTATTACCCACCTGGCCATAGGTGGGGGACTTCAGACTGGGGGGTCTGCTTGCCTCTCGCTCTGTGGTGCCAGCGCTCACGACGCTGCCGGCAGGGTGGGCAGACGTCCCACGGCACACGGGCTGCACCGACAGCCCTGTAGCCAGGCCTCTCGCCCCTTGATATCGCTACAGCCTAGATTGTATGGGGGCTGAGAGGTCTCAGTGCCATTCCCATAGGCGCTGTGCATGTCTAACAGGAGCTGTTGCATCTACCTCAAAGACTTTGTTAGGGATTAGAGAGCTTTAGCAAGGATTGTGTGGTTTTGTTGTTCCGAGCGTTGGAAAATGCAGTCATGGCTTACGCGGGTAGAGGTTACAGTCTGATTTGAAAGATGAGCTACAAGAGGTTTCCATAATACCGTGAATTGAATAATGCAAGTTGGAGCACAACAGTGAAGATCATAAACATGGAGAGAACAAAGGAATAACATTGAGAAGTGAACTGGGCACTTGTGGGAGCTCTCGGGTTGCCTTGAGACAAAAGTAAACAATTCAATAGCGATTTGCCAATATATGTTTGGCTACTGGTAAGACTCTACAGTATCTTACATCCTTTTTTAAATTTACATATTGATCAAAAATAGAACATATCACTCTCTCTCATATGAATGAACTGGGATACTCCCTGAGTGCAGTTTAAAAGATCAGTATTATAATTTAAACCGTAGAAAACACAGGTGCAGAGAACATAAATAAGATAGCACATGCTGTAACCATTCCATATTGTGAACTGTTAATTATCCTTCTTTACTTGTAACTGAATATAGCCAAACCAGGCTTGTGTTTATGAACAGGAATGGGTGATACTTCTTTTCAGATTCCTTCACGAGATTACTATATTATCTGACACTCTTGACAAAAAGTCATTTTCTTACCTCTTAGCCTGTCTAGAGCAGTAGACTACTTCTTTTTTGTTTTGTTTTGGGTTTTTTTTTTGCAGCTTGATGACAGATGAGACCAGTGTGCTGCACGTGGGAATATTCCATGTGCTAAGATGTAAAAGAATAAGTTTTATAGCAGAGGGTTAAGAAGGCTTGTGCCTTTTTATTTTAAATGAGCATGAAAAGCATTGATGTGGGTCATTAATGGTAATAATCAACTGTAAGGAAAAGTGACCTGCTTGGAGGCTTTGTGGGGATAGGGAAGGACCATCTGTGTTGAAGCCACAGTTTTGAGTGCAAAGCTGTGTTGGTAGGATCTGAAATTGGTCATTTTTTGGTAACTCTAGCACAGCAAACTAATAGGTCTGATTTGGATTCTTTAGGGAATAAACAACTGTATCACAAAACCTGATTGTTGGTCTCTGCAAAGGGAGACTGCATTACTTTAACAACTGGAAGGAGTCAATCTTCTCCATTGTGTGGGAGCTGCTTGAGTTTATTTTATACGTTCCTGGCTGTGTTGCTGCTGTTTGGTGCATCAATGGGATCCTGGCAGCCCGGCTTGCTGTATTTCCTAGCTGACTGAGGACATTTCTGTTTCACACTTTGTAGACCAGGATTTATGGTTGAGTGGTCTTCTCAAGATGCTGAAATGGCTGCAGTTCTGATATGTTGCATATCTTCGCCAGTCACAATTGGCGGTTCTCCATAATTCATATTGAAAGTGTTAGGAGATATGTCAAAGGGGTAAAAACTCCTGTTGAAACCCGCAAACTTCTAAAGTCAGTGTCAGAATCGTCATCAACTTGCTTGGTAATTAAGAGTGATGTTTGAGAAATTCCCTACCCATTTATCATCATCCTGTCACCCTGACCCGGGAAACAACAAAAGCAGATCTACTATGGGAAACAAGAAGAGAAACATCTAATTTTCTGGCAGTTCGCTGTGTGGAAGCAACTTACAGGTTTTTACATCCCTTTTCCAATTTAGAGAGGAGCCAGATTTATTCAGACCAGTGTTGAGATGGAGAGAGGTTTGTAAAGAGGTCACCAAGCTGTTGGGAGAATTAATGTGACATTGCTGTGGTTAGTGGATTTGTCACTTCAGGGCACTGGTGTGACGATGTGGCTGGTTGATCTTTTCCAGAGACCTCTGGGCTCCAAGAATAAGCTTAAAGGTGATTGTAGTGTGTTGTATCATTTACATAACTTACCTATCAGTAACACTTCCCATATTGTCAAATGTGTGTGTGTGTTTATATATGTCTCTGCTGAAAGGACTGGGTTCAAAGGATAAATTCTGACAGTGATGTGGACTCAAACTGACCTTGTAAAAAGGTAAGTACCTCCCCCTTGGTTGTATGATTTTTCATGAAAGAAAAAGCAAATACCTACATTAGCAAGTTCTTCCACTTCACAGGCAATGCAGGACTTCTCAAGGGGGTTGGACGAGATGACCTTTAAAGGTCTGTTCCAACCCAAACCATTCTATGAATCTATGATTCTTGTAAGATAAAGGAACAAATCTGACTATATCCCTTGACTTAAGCTTTTGATAGCTATCTCCTTTGGTTTTGTTCATGGGCATTTTCTTTTCTTAGTGTCTTGACTCATGATTAGGATAAACGGCTGGAATAACAAGGATTTGGGTCACTGTTGATAGTCAGCAATATCCCTAAGTGTGGCTTTTCACCAGTCTTCATGCCATATTAATCACGAAGTTTGAGAAGAGTGGTGGGACCTGTCTCCTTGCTGTCAGTCCCCTCCGCCTGTGTGCTGGATGTGTCAGCACAATGCCACTGGCAAATGGAAGAGTTGCACTAAACATGCAGAGTTATGGTTTAAGTGAAAAAGCTGTGGGAAAGGAAATACATTAATCCATTGCGGCTGTTTTTTTCTTTCAAGTAAGCATCTGTAATAAATTGCAAGTTTTTCCTGGACTTATCCTTTATATTTCTAGATTCCTTTCTTGAGTGGGGGAGGGAGTAGAATAGAAATTGAATTGAAGCATTAAAAAAAATATAAAATACAGAAGCAACTGAAAATTAAGTTAGGTCATGCATGTGGAAAGAAATCCTCTCCCATATGGTCTTCTTCGTGAACACGCTTCAGGAAATCCTGGTCTAACAGATTATAAAATATGCATTGTGCATAGGAGTGCATCGTTTGTTTAGGTGGTGATGTGGAGGTGATGTTTAGGAAGTGCTTTAAAGCCAGAAAAACCCATATCCCTGAATCTTGGAAGAGCTGAACATGATGAGCAATTGATGTTCTTTGAAAGTATACTAAATGTTTGGTCTCTTAACTCTTTGGGTGTTTTTTTTTTAAGTCTGATCCTGTGTTTGATTTTTGCACTTTTGAGAACATTTAGTAGATATTTACACTGGCTAAAAAGGAGATGATGTTGAATATTTTACAAAACACTTTTGTTTAAAATTCAAAATTATCAGTATGATTTTGAAAATACTTTTGTTTCTCATGTGCTCAATTTTCATTTTGCTATTTTTCCTGTTGTTACAATTTTTATATCCCCCAAGGACCAGATATCCTAAAGAGGCGTTTTCCTGTGCCATCCAGATGTGGTGAAAATTCATGTATCTTTCTCCCCCTTCTCCTTTAGTTGTAATTCACTTTTGAGGTGCATGCAAACTTTATTCCTTACTTTTAAAAGTCCTGAGACCCCTGCCCAGTGTGGCAACGATGCAGGATGCTTGTTATTCCAGCATGGTGGCTCCATACAGCTGTGTAGCATCTCTATAGGGTTCCAAAGGAAGGGTTTAGGCTCCTGCTCTCTGTAGACCCCGCAGCTGCTGTTGCCGTATGTGTCACAGCTTGTTCACCTGTTTGATGCTGCTGACAGGGCTGGTGAGAAGTGGCTGTGCACTCACGAGATGGGTGTCTAAACTTTCTTTCCAGAAGTGCTGTTAAAACTGAATGGAAAGATGGGGTAGGAGCAACAGAGCCTGCACACCACGCTTGAGCTCAGAAGTGGATGCTTAAGCAAGCCTATTGTATCTACCAGCCGTACCAGTTCTTTTGGTCCCTGTTGGGATAGAGGAAGCCGTGGCAGAGCTCTGTGTTGTTACATCTAGACCAATTCTTGTGCTCAAGCCAGTTTATTTTAAGCTACCTTGAAATACGTCTGTGCTGCACCATAGTGGGTACTGAATGCAAAGTCATGTATTTCTGTTGCAATTTACTCTTGTCACATGGAAACCTCATTGGGGAAAAAAGACAAATAGAAGTAAATAGTGTAAAACTCTGTCTGAACTGTTGCCGACTTTTAAATATTGGTCACTTGCTCTGAAAAAATATTGTGGAAGCTGAAAATACTCTAGGAAGAAGGTGGCCAGCAAAGGAGGCTTGGCTGAATTAACTCACGGCTTAAGTGAGTTCTCTTGTGTCAGTGATTCCATATCCTCTTAAGAACTTGTTGATCTTCTTACAAGGGTTTGATGTGAACCAATTTGGGGCAGAAGCTGATACAAAGTATGTATTCCACAGCCAAGTCATGCACAGCAAAATGGCTAAACCCACATGCATTTGTCCTGCAGGCGCCTGCTCGGTGGTTAGATGTTATTTTTGTCAGGTCTGTTATGGCACTTGAATATGCATGGTTGGGTTTGTTCACCTTCTGGTGGCTTTCCACCTATGAAAATACATTGAAAAAGTGCAAATGTTGCCTTACTAAACTAACACTCAGAAAAACTGTAGCAGAAATGATTTTTTCTCTTTTTTTTTGTTTTTTTTAAAAAATATTTATTTGTTTGATTTAATGTCACTGAAGTACATTGTGAGCAGGATAACTTCAAGTTCAGCTCTCAAAGCAGCTTTTGTTCTTAGCGAATAATGCCTTCCAGAGGAAAAACGCACTGGCTAGCTCTAGCTCTAATGTGGACAAGGCACCAATTTCCCTCATGGAGGAGAAATTATAGCCATGTAAACAGGAGGAAAAGCAGATGTTTTCCTTGTTCAGATCCGCTCCTCAGATAATGCTGTACTGTGCACCATGTGTGCACCGTGCCATGTGGATCCTGCAATTCTCAGAGGGGTTTTCTTTACCATACGCTGCAGCATTCCAGAGCTGTGGCAACATGGATGCTCGTCACAACCTTTCTCCTTCATGAGTCTTTTCTGGTGTTTTACCCATGCCAGATACTTAAGTATTTTAGGAATGAAACTTTTGCAGACTAATTTCCCGTGCTGCTTATTTTCTCATGTAGATTTTTTTCCTTTTTCTTGTGTGAATTGTATTTGTTTGTTGTTAGAGAAGAGGTGCAATTTCTTGTCAGCAACTGAGGGATTGCAATGTGAAGTTTCATTAAAGTTTGTGCAACTTTCTGCCCCTCTGCATTTTGAGGTACAAAATGTGAAGCTCTTCTGCTCCACAAGCTGATGGTTTATTTTTCTTTTTAAGCGTATATGGTTCTGTTGCTTGTCAAAGTGAGACAGCCCAAATGTTTCCTCCCTACCAGCACAGGGGAGAAGTTTCCTTGACCTCAAGAAAAGAGATTCCCATTTCTCTCAACAAAAAGCCTAATGTTTCGGTGGGGCAGTAAACCTTGTTTCTGGCTTTTTGGCAGAGTGCTCTGTGAGCAGCATACTGCAGGGAAGTGTCTGTTGGCATCCAGAGTCTGAGAAGAAAGATAATACCATGTTTTTGAGGATGTTCCTGCCTAAAAAGAGCAACTTTATAAGCTGAGGGAAAGAAATTCTCATTCTGATGAATTTTAGAAAATTAGCTACAATTTAATTATGTAAAAACATGTTAATGTACCTTTTGTGGCACCAAGGGAAGAGAATATAGTGAACTTATACCAGCTGTCTTTTTGATAAATGTCCCTACATAGACCAGCAGAGGCTGTGACATTCCTCTTACCCCTCTTGATAATCTGAAAATCTTCTGTGCTGGAGCATCTGCTCCAGGGCACTAATGTAGGAATGTCAGATAAATTCTGTATTTCATTTGCTGGTGGATACATTAGCCAGCAAGTTATACGACAGGCTTGTGTGGAAAAAAAATGGGTTGCACCAAAAAAATAATGGTGTGTGTTACCCAGGAATCAGAAAATTAGGCATATATTAATGGCAGTGAGGAAAGATATTGCTGACTAGAAGAAATAGGATGCACTCATAACATGTTTACATTATCCAAGAAGGAAATCTTATACTAATCTTCAGAAAGAATATTGTAACCTACCGCTTAATCCCTGTATGTTATATCAGAGCCCTAGTTCTGCTGTACTTGAGCTGGAGAAATCCATTCTTCTGCGTGTTTGGTTTTCTGAGGACTCTAAAGTCAGTAGGGTTGGGTTTTTTTTTCTGGGCTGTCCTGAAATTTGGAGTCTCATTGCATGACAGGATTAACCTTCTAAGTTGAGGGATCTGCTGCTGCATTTCTCAAAATACAGCATCCTCTACCACAGAAGCTTTTCTTTCAGCACATTTTACTGCTTTTTTTTTTTTATATGTGGGAACAGCAATACCACTCTGATCACATCCCAAAAGCAGTTGGAGCTTTGCAAGTTCACCTGTGTTGTGTGGCACCCCCTTCTTCTCTAGCAGAACAAACCTGAAAGCTTGAAAAGGAGCTTGGGGGACAACAAAGCCAGGACTCTGATGCGCAGGAGATAGAGATTACCCCGCATATGCAAAGATCAGACTGCCAATGGGCTTTTAGTTTCTCAGACATCACCAGAGCTGGATAATGTGAGGCGATGTACAGGAGGCAGTTGAACATAATTTTTAAGCAGCCTGTTTCAGTTCCTTGCTACTGGTTGTCTTGCTGTGTTTTAGCATGTTCATCAGAGGGCTGTGAAGCTTTTATCCTTCCTCTAGAGAATGGACTGTTGTTGACAAATATGATGGAACTTTTGTTCATCAGTAAGTGAATATTCATTGTAATGAATCAGATTAATTATGATGATTTAGTAGTAGTTGCAGCAATAAGTAAGTTCTAACAAAATTAGCATCACGTCCTGGTTTTTTCTTTTGATGGATCAGATCTCTCAAACCCTGTTAGCACTCCATCTTTTTCTTACTAGTTCTTCTCTTTTTTGTAAAGACATACCTGAAGGCATTGGTGACATTTTGCCCTTCTCCTGTGCTCTGTTACTGTTCAGAAACTCTCCAGAGCCTATAGCGTTGCTCTTCAGCTGTTTGTTCAAGCATGCTGGAATGTGAAGTGACCGTCTCTCTTATCGAATCCTATGGAGATCAGTGGAAATGCAGCATCATATCCCAGCAGTAAATCTGTCCTCCTTAATTTCAATTGCATGTATTTTTCTAAATGACTTGTACAACCAGGCTGAAGTTTGGGCTCCGTGTGGCTCAGTAGTATAAGTTAATTCTAGAATTATGAACAAATCTTATTTCTCAATGGCTTCTTCAGTTCAAGCTTTGTTGACAGGAGAACAGACTTTGAGGTTATTTAACTGTGCCAGTAAGCAATTGAATGCAACAGCCTAAAACTTAATTCAGTTAAAAGATTTTTTTAAACAAAATTGACACCTGGCACAAGACCTTTATAGCACAAAAGTATGTAAGAATGATGCATGATTATTTTGTTTCAAAGTGCTTGCCAAGGAGTAGAGAACTATAATCTTCACAGGAGAGGGAGGCAGTAAGCTGTTAATGTGTTTATTGTCCTAGCTACTAATGTGTGCAAACACCAAATTATTTTGAGAGTTACATATGTACGTGAATATATGTAATAAATAATTTCTCCCACATTCCATTCCAGAACAGGATTAATATAATGTGTTGGGTTTGGCACGAAATGTGAAATCATTAAGAAGGTGAAGCCAGTGCAGAATGTATCAGCTTGCTATTTAAATCAGTGTCCCTCTATGGGAAAATGTAGCTTGTATTGCATGATCTGAATTAATGGACTTTTTCTTGAGATTTTTTTCCTCTCACACGATCTAAGCTGGAGAGCCCTGCTTGAGAGGGGCACTGCCTCTGTGTCTGTCACTGTGTTGCAGCCGAGATCTTTGAGTGGCTTTGGCCCTTTGGCTTTGGAGTCTGTAGGTGAAACTCTGTAGACAAACTGCAGTTCCCAATGACTTCAGCTCATGGGTCTGTGTTCCCAGGGCATCCAGCCTCTGGCTGCAGAGCCAGAAACCTAGGCTCAACTGGAGCCAGTGCTTCAGGTTGCCCAGCAATTTGTTGAGGACTTAGCAGACCAGCCCTGATAGCCCTGTCTGTGGCCAGTTCTCCCAGAGCTTGCCAGGTTTGCTGCTTAGAGGTGAAGAACTGGAAGCCTGACCTTGGAGACTGCAGACTGTAGTAGTCTGGCAGGAAACATCAGGAGACTGGCCAGTGTTGTCACGACCAGCCCTTCTGCACAGTTTATTTTGGTGGCAAATGAATTAAGGACTCGGAAGTCAGCGAAAACACTTTACAAGGCATGAGTGTAGTATTAGAGGGGTGGGGTTTTTTTCTTCCCCTTGGAAATAAGTAGAAATCTTTCTCTTGGCTTCAGCAAGTTTTGAAATTACATTGGCATAGTTGTTCTTAATTGCTCTGAGTATCCTAAGGAATGAGGTTGAGGAGGTCATGGTAATTATTGTTATAGTATATATTAATTCACTATGTCAAGGTATTTATGTTACTATCCATCTAAGCATGAAAAGTGATACAGACTAAACATTAGTTGCTGAAGAATTGTGTCCACTCAAATAACAAATAAGGAGTCATCAAGAGTAATTCATATGGAGTTGGTGAGGAATGAGATGATGGTTCTGGTTTGGAAGTCAGATTTCAAACTTGTTTTCTGTGCCTAGAGGCTGTGTGCTTGGTTTAGATGAAAGATGATCTACACTTTACTGAACATTAATTCATTATGAAGGGAGGAGAAACAGGATTCTGTTTTGTATTCAGAAGGTGAAATTCTGTTCATTAGGCTTGTAAAGAAGAGACCAAATTTGTTTTCATTTCTTGAATTAGTCACAGAGAAATGTTATGTTGTTCCTAGTCTAAGTAATCCAAATTCCAAATTATAACCTTCATGTGTCTTTATTTGTTGATCATCAACTTTGTCTGTTTGACTATAAAGGAAACCAAAGGTGACTATCAACCTAGGCTTATCGTATTTGTAGTGTGGTGGGCAAACATAGTAGTGCAGTATTCCCAGGGAGAATTAGTTTGATTTGAAAAAACCATGCAACTCTGAACCATTGAGCAGCTTTTCTGGGCTGAAATGCAGTCACTGTTTAATAGAACAGAAAAGACCCACCGTAGAGCAATTGGGTCCTGATCCTATAAATCACTGTGATCAGATTCTTAGGTTGAATTAAGATCTTGTCCTTTACAGCTTCCCTCAGCCTTCTACCCAAAGCAGTCAGCAAGGGAGAGGTTGGGCCAGAGACTTCAGGAAGTTCATGATTTTGCAGTAGGGACATTGAGAAAAAAATGACAGACAACAGAAAACTGATACAAATCTAATGGGTAATAAGGCAGTAGCAGAGTTATTTGAAAATGCTGTGCAAAATAAAAGCTTGTGCATTTCATATCTCAGTGTTTCACAGGGATTTACAATTACCTGCAGGGTAACTTGAGGTGAAATAACATTGAAGTTGATAAAATGTGAAGTATTGGATATTCAGTAACTTATCCACTGCTGAGGCTGAGATCTTGACTTCTCCCCACTGTCTTCTGCAGATGGGCTTGTTTTGTTTCCTGGATAACTTATCTGCTGTCTCTGTGAGGTTTCCTGGGGCGTTTTGGCTCTGTGTGTCTAATTGGCACTTCCCACTTGAAGGCCTGAGCAGCACAGAAAGCTTGTAAATCCGAGGTCAGCAATTCCCCTCTGTCTCTGTAGGCACAAGGATTAAAAGACATACTTGAGAGACACCAAAGTCAAGTGCTGTAGTGTTTGCTCCAGAGCTTTATGACTGATAGAGAAGGGTTAAATTTATTTGCCTGTTGAGGAGTAATAAACAGTTGTCACTGATAATAAATTACATAAACTGCAGGTGGTCTTTGGTAATGACAAATGCAGACTTTATGACCTATGTTCAAGCTAGTAAACACTTCAGTGCATCTCTCTGCTATCTGGGCTAAAAATAGCCCCTAACCCCAGAGAAATCTACTTTTAGGATTTCTTTACTTGTGTTTTAATGTCTGTACAGCAAGAGAGAATGAGTAAGAGGAAAAGATCGAAATAGGTAAAATCATTACAGGAAAAAAACAAGTCTAGGACAGGAGTGATTATGGCAGCCGTGTGTGAAGGCTGATGGGTAGCATTATAAAGATTTGTTTGCATTTGTGTCTTAAAATTATGGCAGCGCTAGAAGCAAAGAAGCAATTTTCCTGCAACATCTGTGAAATCTCAATCAGCAAGACTGCCGTTTGCTTTAAATTGTTTCTCAGTGTTTAGATCATTTTTATGCTGCAGGACAGTTACTTTTACGTGGTCGTGATTCGAATTAACTAGTAGAAATCTTGGAACTTCTGCATACTCTTATTAACTGTGGCTGCAAGACAACGCAACAAGACTTGGAATAGACATGCAGTCCTCTTTTCCTTGGATGTTTCTAGAATTTGCAGTTATTTGCCTTGTAGGTTGTTTCAGTCGATATCTAGATAAGCTTAAAAGAGCAATGAACACCTTTGCTTCAGAGCAGTATTTATACAACTTGCAGAAGGCTAGTTAAGCATGCTAGTTAACCCAATTTATTTAAGAAAGTGCTGATGTGGTCCTGCAGAAGGTGTATTTGTGCGATTTCTCTGCCTTCTTCCGTCTCTTTGCTCACCTGTAAAAAGTACATCACATTCAATAGTTGACAATTCCAAACTGTAAAACATAATTAAGCAAAATTGTTAAAGCACCTTGGAGTTCTTGAATAAAGAAAAGACTTTGCAGGTGATCAAAACACCAAAGGCTAAGAGACAGGACCAGCAATACGCATCTTCAATATAATAAATCCAGAGTAAGGTGATTATTCCACCTCTTATGATGCCACAAGACAGAGAGGAGTGAAACAGCAAGGTGTTAGTTCCGTGTATCTTTGCATGGTACTTACCAAACCCTCAATGTTTTGCTGTGGCTACTAGGGGCTAAGGCAGGAAGAAGTCTTTTGCCTGGAATCTGTTTTATTATTTCACTGGGAAGTGCTATCTCCATGCAAGCAATCAAGTTTGCAAAAGGGGTGGGATTCAGATGCATCTTTCTTCAGCAACAATGACAAACGCTGTTACGTATCTTTCCTGGTGGGAGTGGGATGGAAGAAGGAAAGTTTCTAAAACTCAGGGTGGAGAAGTGCTGAGAGCTTCCAAACAGTATTTTTGTTTCATTTGTATTCTGTATTATGAATTAAGATTTACCAAAGTGTTTGGCCTAACAGACAGGTTTGCCTACTTGCAATTCCCTATTCTGAAGGCTCTGTAGCTGCTAGATTGACGCTTATGTGTTCATCCCAGTGCTAAGAAGTGTATCTGTGTGATCCCTTTTAATGAATACTATAAGATGCCAGTAGTTGTTGACGGTGTGTGGTCCAGTGCCCTGTGGATCGCGGGAATCCATGCCTGCCTTTGTGCACAGACCTCAGTCATTATATTCTAAAAGCAAAAGACATATTAAATATTAGCTTGTATAGAATTAATTTAATTTAGTTTAGTCACGTATGCTTCAGTGTGCCCTGTTCTGAAAGCGTAAATGCACAACTGCTCCCTGGAAGCAGATGTAAGACAGACTGTGGGAATAAGATAATTCCTGTGCTTTTGTCTCTGCAGGATCAGGCTTTAGGTATTGAACTACTCACAAATGTGTTTAAAATAACCTAAAGGTATGAGGGTTTCTATTGTAAGGTTGACTGCAGAGAATTTTTTATAAAGGTTACTTATACTAAATTATAGAGCTCAGAATAGTTCCTCTTCCTATAACTAGAATACTTTGAATAGGGGAATGGAGAAAAAGAAAAAGGTTCCTTACATTCTTTCTTGGATTTAGACTTTTTCAGTGTGTCAAATTAACTTCTCTGCTCTGCTGTTCAGCTTGGAATAATCACCTGCTGCCCATCTTGTGGGAGTGCAGAATCCAGTTCTGCTAGGTCTGTATTGGCTCCTGGGAAGCTAAAAACAGCTTGCCCATCTACACGTAAATGTTACACACTGCAGATTGCCCAGGGGCAAGTGAATCCCTTTATGTGTCTGTTTCTGTGAAAGGTTTGATGTTCCAGCTTATTTATATCCTGCAGTTATTGCCAAATATATGATGTAATTTCCTAATTTGCAGCCTCATGACTACTTGCTGATGTTATTCCATTTCACAAATAGCATGAATGAAATACAAACTTCATACACCTAAAAGAAACCTTGTCTCGTCTGCTTCTCCCACCTGTTGTCTCTCTGTACCCATAGACCATGCTGGTGCCATTGCTGGTGTTAAAGATCATGTGGCAAACTGCTCATCCAAGGATGGTTCTTGTATGTAACAGTCTGTAAGAAATACTAAATACCGTTTCTCTTCTGTGCTTATCTTGGAGGTTCAGGGTTTGGTTACATCCTAAGACACTGGTGCACATAGTTTTATCCATTTACATATTTATTTCTCTCAGTTCAGTAGCCTTGCATTTCTTGAACTGGCGGGGTCAGGCAATTTTAAATCCACTGCCCTTGTAAAAACAATAATTTTATGGTTTATAGCTGTATGGCGTGTGCACAGTAGGCTAAGCCGATTGGTAACACCAGGGTTTCCCGTGAAGCTGGTGGGATTGACAGCCACAGCTTGATGATGAAGACAGATGGAAATCTGCTGTGTTTGCAGGCGGTCATGCCCAGCAGGTTTAAGGCTGCAGCTATGAGAACACCAGTCACACAATGAAGTCAAAGCCCCCAACCCATGGTCCCTGGAACCGGTGGGGAATGAAACAGCTTTCCCTAAATGCCTTTTATTGTTAGGCTTCTTGGCTTGCTGCTCTGGAAAGTGAATATAAGATGCTGATAGAAAGACAAGCTGCAAGTAGTGCAGCAGTTGCATTGGACAAGCGAAGTCTAGATATATTTCTCCTTTCTGCAGTGAAGATCTAACCTACGTGTACTTTGCCTCTGTTTTTGATGCATTTGCTGTCACTTGATGTTGCTTGCCTGGGATGACTGTTACCTCATCAGGGGTACAGCAGGGGTCAGTCAGTGGTTGCATTTGGTGCTGTATCATGGTTGTCACTTCTGAGGCACGTGGCCCTGAAAGCCAGTATTAATCAATATGAAGAAAGTTTCCGTAGTTCCTCTGTGTTTTAAGACAGTTAGCCAGAAGCAATACTTTTTTTTTCCCAGCCAATAATAGAAAAAAAAATTCATACCCATCTCTCATCTGTAAGAACATATGAAAAAAATACATTATTCTCATTTTCCTTTACATTTTACTTACTTTTTAAAAATTTTTGCTCTCCACAAATTTTAAATCAGAATGTGGACCATTTATGTTTGATTTCATTATATTTGCATTTTTTCAACATAGAGATGCAGTCACACTAAGTACATGACAGTGTTATTTACCTTTACACATTGACACAGAATCATAGAATATTTTGGGTTAGAAAGGACCTCAAATCCCATCCAGTTCCAACACCCCTGTCATGGACAGGGACGCCTCCCACTACAACCAGGCATCCATCCCTTAGTTCCCATAGCTGGCTTTAATCTCTCCATCATCACCTATATTTAGGTTTGCAGGTTGGACCTTCTTAGCCCTCTACTCTTACATGCACAAGGTGTCTCTAGGGGTAACTAATAAAAAATATCCTGTTGTTGTAGGAAGAAAAATATGCAGCATCGTATAAATGGTTTCCTTAGAAGCCAACAAAACTCATCCTGTAGTAGAGCCCAAGCATGACCTTGGGCCACATTCCAGGGAGGTCCAGAGCTGTCTGTACGCAGCAGCCTGTACCTCAGAAACTAGAAGGCGAAACTTGCCTGGATGTTATCAGGAGCAATTATGAAGGCATTGAATTAACGTGTAATTCACAAGGTTGTGTGCTACCGTTAAGTCAAATGTACAAGCTGAACTGAGCTTGCTGTGACTGAATCGATGCTCTGTTATAAAATACACAAGAGAAAAATTGCTCTCATAGCACTGGTGGACTGTGAAAGACTAGCAGCAGGGAACTGCTGTTCTCAGCGATTTTGAGAAGCATGAATTGCTGAAACCTTGGGGAACTATGTGCGTCACTGGGGTCATAAAACTCATGGGATTCTTCAGCATCTGAACCAGTGTCGAATCAGGTGATTTTGACTGAACCGTGGCATTGAGTGCTAGATGCAACTCGTGTGAGAAAGCTCAGCCAGCCCTGATGGAAGCAAATTTACATGTGCCTAAGCCAGGGCTCTGTCATCATGGCTTTCTGGTCCTTGCTTTTCTATATGGTGCCCGTTCATTCCTCATACCTTCAAATGCACTGCTTGTTTGTGTGTGCCTGCTGCAGTGCAGTTTGCTGCAGGGTGTACTCTAGAATTTCCTCCCCATTCATGTGGTCATCCATTCTCTTAAAAGGATGAGCATAAAAAAAAGTAATGCTATGTATTATAGCATTAAAGATTTGATGTATAACTTGTATCCACTAAGTTTTGGCTCAATAAGGTTTAACTTGATAACCAAGTTCTGGGAAAAATATCCATTAAATAAATCCAGAGACTAGTGAGAACTAGTCTGTTATGTGGCAGTGCATGGGAGGAGAAGGAAAATGGCTAAAGAATATTTAAAAATGAGCCATTCAATATACTGGAGATCTGATGTAGCCACTAATAGCACACTTAATATTGCTAAAAACAGATAATAATCTCTTAATACAGAAAAAACCCACCGCATACAATACCAGCTGAATCCATTTCTGACATCATGAAGAGGGATGCGAATGGATTGATCAAAGTAGTGAGGTTTGGTGGTTGCCTAGGGAGCAGTGAGCATGACCTACTTCCCGTCCAAGAGGCATATGCTGGTTTGTGTGGGTAATGTGATAATTTGGTGTTTCAGCAAGGCTAAATTTCATCACTCTGCAGAAAACTTTAGAGGAAAGTTGGCCAAGAAGGAAAAAATCAGAAGTGTATGAACTGAATTTGGATTTTGTTACGAAGCACTTGCACACTATCAGTTGCACCTTTCCCACTTAATAGCTGAAAAATCAACATGGGTGTTCTGGCTGGGAAGTTAAAAATAATAGAATGAAATCTGTGGTTGATAGAAGAATTTAAATGTTTCAGGAGAATGGCAGTTGAAAGGAAGGAGACCCAGTACCAGTGAAGACTGTGAAGAGGCTAGAACTGATGCAAGAAAGGCAGAACTGTTCGATAAATACCTCATTTTCTTGTGAATACCGCATTTTCTATTTGGAAAGGAACCTAGCAGTATTCCTCTGCTGAGGAATGCTAAGATATTTGAAGTTTCAGGTATGCTGGTCTCCAGGCTCTCAGACAGGATCTAACTTGCAGTGATTTGCTGTTGCCTTGCATAGGGTTGTTCACATGCTAGTGAGGTGCTCATGATGGGATTTAATTATCAAGGTCACAAGTCTGTGTGTCTGTCTGGATCTTATGTATTCACCATCAAAGTATTGGCGACTTGTCTATAGTTTCCTCTGGGGCTGAAGATCATTAGGTTCTCTAAGGACATTTGCTTGGACAAGTGGGCAATGCATAAATACTATATAAGACTCAGCTGTTGTGTGTTGTCTTTGATATGGAGGAGGCTCATAACTTAATGGAGTGTGAAGGGATGCTTATATAGCTCATTTTGTTCATACTGAAAGATTAGCCCCTCTAAACTGAGAGTATGTACATGTCACCGCTAGGATTTGTGCTTTCTTTTCCTGAACACTTTATCCTACAGTAAGGGTGGAGAAAGTGCTCTTCTGGAGTAAATGGATAAATATAACAGTATACTACAGAGCTCCATTGACTTGTGGTGACCAGGGCCTAAATCCACCGAAGAATTTCAGTATTACTTGCACTGGAAGCAACAGAAGTGGTTATTTGAGTTATTCCACTGGCTTAAACCCATCATCAGGCCATTGAACATTAAACACGTGCTTCAGAAGCCTGGGAGAGTTAGTGGGCAAGCAAATAACCACAAGTTTTAAAAGGTTTTTTAATTAAAATGCATTACAGCTCTTTGTTTGGCAAGAAAGTTTTACAGCTCTAACCATAGCTGGTAATGCTGCTTTGGAGGTGTTGGAACATCTTGGCAGGGGATTTTATAAAAATTTGACAATGAAATCTTAAGTTTGTGGGCCTAGTAAGGTGTTCAATTCAGCAGTTGGGGTGGGAGATATGTGTTTGTAAGCTGGGAAGCATCATAGAATCATAGAACAACCAGGTTGGAAGAGACCCACCAGATCATCGAGTCCAACTGTTCCTATCAAACACTAAACCATGCCCCTCAGCACCTTGTCCACCCGTACCTTAAACACCTCCAGGGAAGGTGAATCAACCACCTCCCTGGGCAGCCTGTTCCAGTGCCCAATGACCCTTTCTGTGCAATTTTTTTCCTCATGTCGAGCCTAAATCTCCCCTGGCGGAGCTTGAGGCCATTCCCTCTTGCCCTGTCAATCAGATCACAATAAGCAAGGTGTCAATATGCTTCTCCTAAAACAAGTTACACTGAGCTGAATGGAAGATTGCTCCAGTGGTGTAGAGGATCATGCCTAGATGGTGATCGTGCCAGTCTGCTGGTCTTCAGAGAATGTCACAGTTTTACAAAGCATTGTTCCTCAAAAAGGGTGAAGCTATCTAGGAGAACCAAGGTAGACAGTGCTGCATCATCTGCAGCTACACCAGGTGGTCTCCATACACAAACATCCTTTTGAGAATATAGTCTTCCCCTGTATTTTATGTATATGTCTCTCAATGTGTGTATTATATCTGGAGTTGTTTATGTTTACATAAAGAGATCCATGTATGTGTGTGTATTTTATCATGGGAACTTGTCGTGTCTGTTCCATTTCTACAGCTTCTAAGAGTTACGTGCCCTATTTTCAGTTGCTCATTTCTGTATACGTTGAAAAGGATTAAGAAAAATAGCTCTTTTAAAATAACTTCCAGTATATAACATTTGGTCTATGTAGAACATTTCTAGAGTTCACTAGACTCCTTGTTAGAAAAACTTAAGCTGTTGTTGGCCTGGCTGACATCAGTTGGGTTGTCCAAATGTACAGCTTTTCCTTGTCTTTAATTATTTCCTCTTAACTTTTTTCCTGGGCTCAAGCAAGTCAAACTTGACGTGATACCACATTGCATCCAGCCCATGTGCATGGCACCTAATAATCTAGTGTTAACAGAGAGCTTTTCCTTTCCCTTCTGTTTCTGCGCTGTCTACTGGACCTCCCTGTTGGGTTTTTTAAAAAGCAGAAAAGGTCGAATATGTCTACAGAGTACTTCAAAATTACAAGATAAATGAATCTACAACATGATTCAGTTGAAGAGAAGTTGTATTGCATGTAAGCATTTTCAGTCGCTGCATACAAGTCCCACGCTGGAATTGCGAGGGCACAAGGGTAGCATTGTTTACAAGTCCTGGCATAAATCTCTGTCTTTGCTGCTCCAACACCAGGGAGCAATGCAGAGGCAAATGCAGTGCTGCAAACCAATTGCTTTTTGCAAGCAATTCAGTTGCTACTCATGAGAAACAGAACTGCAGTAGCAGTTTGGCTGACTTTCACATAAAGGAAGCATGGTGGGGTTTTGAGTCCCAGTGACTTAAACCCCTCATTTCACACTTCTGCGCTGCCCTGTGCAGGTGCCAGGGTACCGATCTTGAATGCTAGCCCAAAGTTCCCAGAGGGCCGGTGCTCAAGTGCCTGCTGCAAGTTATGAGGCTCCTACAGATGGCTGCAAGGTGGTTCTTGAGGCGCTTTTGGGAATGTGAGAGCTGGCACTGAAATTATTTTGGAATGCAGTCTGTCAGATGATGTGATATAAACCAGATTTCTGGATGTTGTTACAAACTAGCACAGTATTAATCTGATTTAATTAGTATCATCCAATATAAAGACGGGTTATTTTGTGGTTCCTCACTGTTGGTGTTTTTTTTTTTTAAAGTCTCTGAAACACAACAAACGTAACAGTGTGTTTGGAGATGAGCTTCATTCATTTGCTGGACAGTGTGTGAAGAGGAGGTGCTTAAAGGGCTGATTTTCCTCGCTGATGGGAATGGTACGATTTCACTGGAATTACGGCCACTCAGCTGCCAGTAAACTTGATCAAAAATGTGGTCTAGGAAACCTTTGTTCATTTTGGGTCTGATCCAAAGACCAGGCAAGGAACTGGAAACACTTCTTCCAGTCAGTGTTCTGGGTCAAACCCTCTCTGAAAATTGTTTTCTTAGCTCAATTTTTATGGCTTTATGTGTTCTGTAAATTACTAGGAGCTGACATCCATGGGGTAAAGTGATTTAGCAGTGTACCTTTTGAGAACTAGGAAATGGAGCATTTCAAAATTTGAAACAGCATCTTTGGTAGAAGAGTTTAAATTATGAGCACTTGAGAGCTTAGTTAAGTGAGGTTCAAAGCTTTTCAAAGGCTTGAAAGGAAGAAGATGCTTTTCTTTGGCAGAAAAATCTAAATCAAGATGAAATTCTGTATCCCAAAGTGTTGTCCAAATCACATGCTGCAGCTTGCTTCACTTGCTGGTAATGCTATTTGACATACTGTCAGCAACACTGAGTATGTTTTTTTCCTTCCTCACCCCATATGTGTCAACACATTTACAGCTGTGATTAAGAATCCTCTGTTTTAAGTTTCGTACGGTCTTGGATTATATTACACTGAAATAAGCCACTTTTCATCTGATCGTGCTAAATTGCATGAACATCTCATTGCTTTTTCATAAGAAAAGAGCTCTGAGAATGAACCACGTGTGAAATAGTAGAATCATATGGATGTGTGCACCTAGGGAAAAGGTTGATGAGAAAGCTGAGGATGGGTGTAGCTGAGCAGGAGTTTACTCCTACAGTAAGTTGAAAAATGCTATAAATTTATTCAAGAATTCCTTCAATTGTGGAGACAGGCCAGGGTCTCTTGACTGTGACAAGTAAAGATTTACTGCCATCTACTGTGCGGCTGAACACTGGTTCTTCAGTTCCAGCTCTTCATCACTGGTACATCTAGTACTTGAAGGGGGCTTATGTGGAAGATGGAGAGTCCTTATCAGGGAGTGCAGGGATGAGATAAAGGGGAGCATATTTAAAGTTAAAGAGAGAAGATTTAGATTAGATATTAAAAAAAGAAATTTTTCACTGTGAGGGTGATGAGTCACTGGCACAGGTTGCCTGGAGAAGTTGTGGATACCCCATCTATGGAGGTGTTCAAGGAAAAGCTGGATGAGGCTTTGAGCAGCCTGATCTGGTCAAAAGTGTTGGAAGGAGGGGTGGAACCAGATGACCTTTTAAAGGTCCTTTCCAACTTCAACCATTCCATGGTTCTATGATTATATATAGCATGTTTAATTAAAAAAAAAAGACCAAACAGGTTAGCGTATGTTGTTTTGAAGGGGGATATTGGTTTGGATTTAAGTTGTCCCAAACAGACAGTGGGATTTTGAAGTTCTGCTTCAGTAATGGCAGGGTGAAAGGATTGGGGTGAAGCCAGTGCATTAACTTGCAGTCTTTGTGCGTGGTTGAGTGTCCAGGTACAACCCCAGACTCTCCCATGTGGTATTACAGCTGCAGATGCTGGGGATTTATTTAAAGATGCAGTCCTTCAAGCACTCAAAGAACCCACGGCTGTTTGTAATGGATCTGATTTTTATCATCTTCATAAGGTAGGAAATTAATCTTAAAAAAACCTTCTGCAGGTGTTTTCTCTTAGCAGATTTGTTGCTAAATAGACTCTTTCCCAGGGGTAGGGATCCCTCAAAGTTTCTGCATTTTTGTTATGGTAACAGGCAAAACACTGAGAGGGTAAGAGTTAAAAAGTGTCTCAATGCCCTGGCAGGGAGGGGAAACCTCTAAGTAGATTCCTGTTTGTTACTGCCCTCCTACGTGTAATGAGAAGCCTTTTGAACTTCTCTTACTCATTTTGCCATGGTGTGTGACTTGCTACTGCAACATAACTCCCTACTTAGTACATAACTGAACGGGGTTCCGAGCATTTGCATCCTTTGACTAGGGCTGCAGGTCCCTTCACGCGAGTCATAAATTCCATAGGTAATAGTAGGGCTCATGCACTTTCAGGTTATAAGTGAACAAGATGTACTAGAAACACCATTGTGTAAGTTTTGCTGGACTGCTTAAAACTGTGCTCCTTAAAATAGTCCCGATTAGAATTGTTGGATATTTTTAATGGCATTTGGGGTTTTCACATTCAAAACACGGTATCGTGGAACATTCATTTGCAGAGAACGATCTTACAGCATCTACTCATCCTTTCTCCCTAACTGTACACCCTGCTCTGTAAAACCTGTGTTTCCCTGGAGCATATTGGGGTAGCAACATCCAGATGTAGAACAAAGATTCCTTCCCCAGTGGAATTTGGCTTTTTGGCAGGCACTGTAAGCAGACAGGTGTGGGCAACTTTGGAGCTGGCTTTAGGTCTGTCACTTGATAGGGCTGCTAATGAGCTGTTTTATGCTTCCTTGCTGTAGTGGATGATGTTGTAATTCTGAGGGTGGTCTCAGATTTCCTTTTGGGAGTATTGTCTGCAGCTCCTCAAGAGATCTCTGTGCAGGATCTTTCATGGAGCTGTAGTTAAAAGTCTTTTCTGATGCTCACATGTAGTTATTCTTTTAATAAGTTGTAGTGCCCACCCAGATACTGGTATGCTCAAGCATAATGCAATGAATTATTTTCTTCATGCCTGATGGGAAGGAATTCCATAGCGTAATTGACTGCACAGAGCACTGAGCAGGACCAGAGCACAGGGCAATGCTGTGCCTTGCAAATGGCAAAATCTCCCTTTACAGTGAGATGCACAGTGTGTGGGAGTCTGTAATGGGCCTGTCTGAACATTTCCTAATGTGAATCTAGAGTTATTTAGAATTGCAACCAATGCCTGTAGTTGGAAACAAACTGGGGGAGCAATCATAGAATCATAGAATAGTTTGAGTTGAAAGGGACCTTAAAGCCCATCCGGTTCCATCCCCCTGCCATGGGCAGGGACACCACAGGGCCAGACTGCCCAAGCCCCATCCAACCTGGCCTTGGACACCTTCAGGGATGGTGCAGCCACAGCTTCCCTGGGCAACCTGGGCTAGTGCCTCACCACTCTCATGGTGAAGAAATTCATAGAATCATAGAATAACCAGGTTGGAAGAGACCCACCGGATCATTGAGTCCAACCATTCCTATCAAACTAAACCATGCCCCTCAGCACCTCGTCCACCCGTGCCTTAAACGCCTCCAGGGAAAGTGAATCAACCACCTCCCTGGGCAGCCTGTTCCAGTGCCCAAGGACCCTTTCTGTGAAAAACATTTTCTTAATGTCCAGCCT